>LPNX011058414.1:44968-57999 GCA_001517045.1 Pseudotsuga menziesii | reverse complement strand
ACTTATGTACTTATATTTCTAGCGATCTCCTATTCCACCTAGAAGGCTTGAGGACTCCCAAATAATCCTAGGAGAATCTTGATAGCTTATTTAATAAACAAGATNACTTATGTACTTATATTTCTAGCGATCTCCTATTCCACCTAGAAGGCTTGAGGACTCCCAAATAATCCTAGGAGAATCTTGATAGCTTATTTAATAAACAAGATAAGATTCAGGGACACNGAGATTCAGGGACACATTCTGGAGAATAAGTTGGCATCTTTACATCCCAGCAGTTTCAAGACTATTGAACAATTATTTACTAAATTCAAGTCTCTAGTACTCCAGTGCAGATAGGGTGGAACGGAGCGGAAGGATGAGCATAATGTCCTTTCCATACTCAGAAAACTAGTCCCTAGGTATTCTGTATTTGTTTCCATATTTAATTCCAAGTGGGAAATCTTTCCTGATTGATAGGTTCCTTCCTTAGATTCTTTTTCTGAGTCCTTAATCAAGGAACATGAAAAATTGATGAGGATGGGAGTCATCAAGACATCAAAATATCAATATCTCCTAGTTTTGGACTCTTCCAAAGCACAAGAAAAGGGGAAATCAAATAATAAGGAGCCAAAGGAAGCTGATTCGAAGCCTAAACAAAATCAGAAATTTTTTGAAGGGGCCTCCTCCTCTAAGAAGAAGAAGTTTGAAAAGAAGTTATGTCCTTATTTTGAAAAGGGGTACCATCTTGAAGATCATTGTATGAGGAAAGAAATTGATGAAATGTCAGCCCTTCTCAAGGAGCATAACATTTTTTCCCCAAGAGAAAAAAATCCTGATTTAGAACCACATAAATAAGATATCAAGAGGTGTCATGCTTTGAAAGCAACAATCTCTCCATCCTCAACATACATAATAGATTCCGGAGCTTCTAATAACATGGTTTCTTCCAAAGAATCCTTCTCTACCCTCTCACTAACAAAGGGGCTGAACATGGGAGATGATTCCCAGATTCCAGCAGAAGGAAGGGGCTCATTCACAGTGAAGCATGGTTAGTTCAAGAATGTCTCATATGTGCCCTCCCTTGCTGCTAACCTAATGTAGGTTTACCAGATGACTCATACAGGCTCTCCCAAGAGATTTACATTCGATTCAAAATCAGTTGAGATTATAGAAAAATACATTGGGCTACTTGCAACGAAAGGTATTGCAAATCACTTTACCAAAGCTTATGAGTTTTCACATTTCTTACTTGTTTCTCCTCCTACAGCTTTATTGTATCATGCTAACAACACTAGCAAGATTTGGCATGAGATATTTGGCCATCTCAATTTCAAATATCTGAAGCTAATCCATAATGATAAAATCGTTGAAGGTTTTCCCTCTATCCAAACTTCTGATGGAGTATGTGCTGGTTGCTTGGTAGGTAAGCATCCAAAAAATAAGTATGATGTTTGGAAGGAACATAGAGTTTCCTTTACACTTGATTTGATACATAGTGATGTCACAGGACCTATGCCAACAAACTCCATTAATGGTTGTAGGAACTTCCTCACTTTTATTGATGATTGTTCACAGTACTATTGGATCTAATTCATGAAACAAAAATCAGAAGTTTTTGAGACTTTTAAAGTTTTTAAAGCTATGGTTGAGAAAAGTTTCAATAAGGATACCAAGTCAATAAGATCCGATAAGGGAGGAGACTACATCAAAGGATATTTCTATAGTTTCTATGAATCAAAGGGGATTCGAATGGAACACTTGATTCTATACACACCACAAAAAAATGGTGTGGTTGAGAGGAAGAATAGATTAGTGAAAGATATGGCAACATGCTTTGTCCATGCCAAGCATCTACCTCCTTATCTTTGTGCTGAAGAAGTAAACTATAATTTTTATTTGCAGAATAGGGTTCTCCACAACTCACTGGTTGGGGTGACTCCATTCGAATCACTGAATGGGTATAATCCCAATGTCTCTCATCTGAGAAGTTTTGGTTCCAAATCTTGGGCCAGAATACCACTTGACAAGAGGAAGGCCTTCCAAGCCCAAAGTAGCGAATACATTCTTTTGGGATATGCAGAGGATGCAAAATATTACAAATTAATGGAGGTTGGAACTAGAATATGCTTCATTGAAATAAGTGCCTAGTTCAAAGAAGATTAGTTGCATGATACTTCTCCAGAAAGACAGGAAGGTATAACTATTTCTGCACCTATTTTTGATGATGATGATGATGTGCTACAGGTTTCAGATTCAGATGAAGAATATCGCATTCAACATGATCCTGTTATTGAGACTGAATCTCAAGATATTATAAATCCAAATCCATTACCTATTCCTAATTAGAATCCTAAACCTAGATGGGCTTAAAATTTTATTGATGCAGCTAGAAGAGGTGTTGGAGATCCAGAAGATAGAAGAAGAACAAGGTCCCGGTATCAGAATGAGCATGCTGCACTATCTCTCACAGATTCGCTATCTATATTATGGTGCAACAAATTTCCACGTCGATGCTACTTGATGATGGTGAATGATCAGGTACATGGCCCAAAGAAGAAGAAACTTGATCATTCCCTACCTTTACCATCCAGAAGAGATAAATAGAGTCATCGGTTCATATTGTTGTATAGGATTACACACCTAATAACCATAGGTCTGGGGTTACCAACATACTCAATCAACTTGCAGACAATTGACTTTCAGAGTGCAGTATAGGAAATAGGAGGGTGAGAAGGACTTACTTGATTAATGAAGGTCGATCCTTGCTTATCCTCTTCCGATCCGCTTCTTCTCCCAAGTATTCAAGGTTGCTCCTCTTTCACCTGTCAAGAGACACTCTTCCAGATACAAGATGATTCATATATATAAATGCAGGTTAGATAAATCATATATAAGATGCATAAACATAAAAATTTATCAACCAAGATACATGAAACACATGTGGAAGAAGGATTCTCTTTATTATCAATAATGGAAAGAGTTCAGATTACAACCCAACGTCTAAGACAAGGACTCCTCTGTCACCAAAGGATTCTGAGTTTCACTGCTCCAGAAACTTCTGTAAACAATCCACCAGCATAAATTTGCTCTCCAAGTGTATATATCTAACACCTGCCCCAAGGCCTGTATTTATATGGGTGAAATAAGGTAGTTTTTGAAGGTTGAGGAGGTTATAGCAGTTAAGGAAATTAAGTTAAATGAATTAACTAATCTCCAATCAGCGCATGATTTTATGTTTTAATGTTAAGGGACACATTCGCAGGTATGTAGAAGGACAACCCGTGAATGATTCATGACTTACTATAAAGGAAACCCACGAATACATCTATTCGTGACTTGCCACAACCAATACTCACGAATGATGTGCAAGTTGTATATAAGGATAGTCGCGAATACATCTTAACATGGCAAAAGTGGCAAAGTAACCAGCTGGATGGAAGAAGAATGTATTTCATAATAATCCAAGCTATAATGTTGTGGGAAAACTCTATCCATAGATGTCCTTTTGTGTGCCAACATGAGTGATGTTGGCACTCAGATGGAGAGGTGCCATTCAGGTGTATAACAGATGCCCCCTAATGTGTGAGGTTAGAGGGGAACGATGGCCGAAATAAATTATAATGTTTGTCTTTGGATAACTCAGAAATCCAATGGAGCAGAGAGAGTACCTGAAACAAATACATAGTAATGTCATATACACAATTACATCTGAGGATACTATGTTCAATTTACTGGAACACTAGCTCCTTTACAATATTTGAGTACATCATATAATACGGGTATAAAACCACATATATTACAAAGGTGGATCGAAGCCACAATATACAATAATGATGAGTCTTCAAAGATATGGAAGCTATGTACAATCAATGAGGAACTAAGGTCTTCTTAAAGGATCCCAAAGAACTAGTACAATCTAAGCCATGTGAATAAGGGTAAGCTGAAGTTGAACATGGAGAGGATTCAACAGTTTGTCAACCAATAGATGATAATCGACAACTGAAGAAAAGGAATTCACCAATGATGAAAGTGAATCTGGAGGTACCATCGTCAAAACTCTAGGTCTTCGTTATCAGGAAGTGCTGAAATGGAACCATGCTGTGATAAGGAAGGCAATAGATCCTCCAACGGATCACAAGAGTGACTAGGAACTGGGGAAAAGAAGGGAGACACAAATAGATAACAGATGTAACCATGATGGGATCAGGCTATAGATCAGACATTGGGAAGAGTCCTTGAACAGTGAGCACAACACAGAGATGACCCAAGGCAGCATACAACTGATATAAAGAACAACTAGACTTATCTGCCTTGTAGGAGACATGATTAGATTCCCTAGGTATAATGGACAAGAGGAGGAGTAAGAGACTCAAAGTGATAGCTGAACAAAAGTGAACACTGAAACATGGATATCGAAAAACAAAGAGTGCTATGTTCAAGGATGACATGCTTCCATTACTGAAAACAAGAGAAAACTTCTTCCTTACCTTCCCTGTTAAATTTTAACGAGTCCAGGAAAGTCAACTCGGTTCCCTCTTCATTTTTTAACAAGCTTGAAGAGATGGGAAAATAATGTTTGATAGTGTCACCGATTCGTGGATTTAATGAGCCCGAACTAGTACATGCTCATTTGGTGTTTTCACATTTAGAGAGTCTGAAGAACGCCAAAGAAGACTCCAGGGGGTCCTTTTTCATCCAATTTAGTCTCCTGAGGCCGAAAAAGTATAAAACAAACCACAGAAGAACTCTCTTAACTTCCAAAGAAGAAAAGGTGAACCTTTTTCGTACTTAGTCAGGAAGGTCCGAAAAAGGTTAAATTACCACCTACCCAACGCTCCTTCCAGAACAGCATAAAATAGCTTGAGTTTTATGAGTGTGAAGGAAAGCAATATCACTTGGAAAGATCCATTTGGTTACGAGAAATGGGGCTTACAACAATAAACTCATTGCTTTGTTCTTTAGTGTTTAACGAGCATGACAAAGACACAAAGTACACTCAGAATCTTTTTCATGTTTGGGTCCAGAGCACGAAAAAGATAAAACTAAGCTCAAATCGGGTGTTCCTTTTCTGTATATTTAGTCCCTCAGGTCTGGAAAAGTGATAAACCTATACCTGCGAATACTCTTCCCAATTCAAAAGAAAAGAGAGTGATCCTTTCTCATATTATTCCGCATGGTCCAAGAAAGAGATAATCTACCACCAATGTGGATGCCCGCTCACATATTCTTAATGAGCTTGAACAGATGAGATAACTCGGCAGTCAAGTCTGTTTTGAAGGAGTCAGACCCGGGCCTAAAGAAACTCCATAAAGGTAGGAAGTCCTATAAAGGGATAGCTTGTAAAAAGAGATTCAGAAGAAGCTCGATTTGGCGTGAAAAATAGCTAAGAGAACACCCCTGGACCTGAAATAGTGACGACATGAGCACAAAGGATGACAAAAGCATATAAAGATGATACTCATGGAATAAGGACCCTAGCCATGGAAGAACAAAAGTAGAGACAAGGGACTAATGGATTAGAATACCATAGTATGTGGCAAAATGTTGAATACTAAGGTTAATGTGGAGTGATAAGATCCCAACATGTGTTGGAAATAACAAAAACCACCCTATAGAAGTAGCAACACTTTGTAAAAGTTGATAAACCTGTTCCAGGGTACAAAGAGGGTGATATTAGTTAATTGACATTTCAAACTATATAAAAAGACCCACTTTATGAAATATTATTTCTATAAATAGCTTGAAAATTAAAACATTTCTCACCATTTGAACTTTTCGAACCAAAAAGGAAAGATTTACCCTCTACCGTTGATCAATCTCCATGGACAATTGGACCGTCAGAATTAGAATCCATCAGCTTCAGGTAATTCTACACCCTAAGCTCATCAAATTGATCCAGGCAAATGTTAAATTTAATGGTGAATTTAGTATTTAACCGCGTCCCAAACTATGGCAGTGCGCATTTGCGGGTTGCTCTGCATGAAAGTCGTGAATACGCATTTCATTCACGGGTTGTCTAACTAGACAGTCACGAATGATCCGCGACCTGCCTAAGTAAACAGTCGCGAATGCTGCGCGATGGGGAAAAACTTTAAAAATATGCAAAAAATTTTAAATTTTTATTATGAAATATTGAACTACATTATGTGTATTTTCCAGGAAAAATATGGTTCTAGAGTGGAGGGAAAGGGAGCATGAAATAATGGATCATGCGGCACTCCAAAGCGTGCCCACCATACAAGCATTGAGGACTTGTGGGTTGCTGAATTTCTTTTGTACCTCGCCCAGGCGGGCCAATGTCCGCATACTGAAATTCATGGTCAATTACTGGGACCATGAGTTGGGGATGTTCAATCTTCAGGGTGAGACCTTAGAGCTTACCGTGGAAGATATATATTTCATTACCGGGTTGTCACAACGGGGAGCACCGGTGAACTTGGAGGGCACTGGCAGGGGTGGTGACCCCTTAAGTGTCCAAAAATATGTAGACATGTTCTGTACACCGGGTATTCAGAAGAAGGGAAGCAGCGTTCTTATTGCAGACATCAAGGATTTTACTCTCCAGGTATTAGCTAGTACTATTGTGAGACTTGCAGGATCATCAGGGTTACATATGGCCACCAGGAATCAAATGAGGGTGGCAATTGACTGCTTTAGAGGTGCTCTCTATGATTGGTTCTCGAGAGTTTCCCCCATTATGAGGAGACAACTATCCAACTGCAAGAGGGGAAGACGCAAGAATTTTAGCTATGCTAGCATACTAGTAGCATTCTTCTTCTTCGAGAGTACCATCCATGAGCCCTGCTATACCACTACAGGTCAGATCTCCTCGCCAGCCTAGGCTGAGCCGGTGGGGAGACATCTTCCTCTGTCAAGGAGGAGGAGACATAGTACACAGTGTGTATGATGATGACTTTTACATATGGTGGAAACGATAGCTGCCGGCGCTGGAGTAGTTTCCATACGCCGGGATGGACATCCGAGGTGACCCTGACCTTGTCCTCCCTCCAGGAGAAATATGAGGCGATATGGGTAAGTAATTTTTTAAGTTTTTATCATTATCAAATTTTTATGAATTTTTCAAATGATAGATATATACATATGTACAAGTCTTAATCCGATTTATGTGTCAAAATGCAGATATTGGACCAGTCCTCCCTGAAGGGCATCCTCGTATGTTGATGCGGCCGGTTGTAGGGGGAGACCCAGGATTGATCCAGGTACTAGAGGGGAAGCTGGCCAGGCTGACCCAGCGAGTACCTACAAGATGGATTGAGAATATACCTACAGCCATGCAGGAGTTTGTAGTGGGGGTTCCACCGATTTGGCTACGTCTATTCAGGTGAGTAGCTAGAGCAGTGCTCATATACAGGGATGCGGTGGAGGCTGCCGAAGCCGAGGAGGCTGAGGAAGCCAGGATGCATAGAGATCATGGGGACCAAGGAGGTCCTAGTGGCCAGGGCGGACAGGCTTAGTTCTAGGGCATTTTGATGGATTATGATCCACATTTTTGTACATTTTGTATATGACGGGATCTACGGATCAGACTCGACCTATCTATACATATATTTTACATATATATATATATATATTTGTGTTTGTTGTTAGTTTATTTACAAGTGTTTCTTATAAGTTTGTTGCATAATTTTATAAAATGTGTGTGAGATGCCAATCCAAAATGTAATTAGCATATGCATCAGACAATGAATTTTGGTTTTGTTGAATGTGATTGAAAGTAAGAACTTCAAAATGTCTTTCCAATAAATGAATTTGCATAAACTGACGTAATAAGATAGGATTTCGTACCTGATAATCTCGATTGAGCTGGGAAACAACCAACTGAGAATCCAAACGGACCTCAAGCTGGGTGATGCCACGTGACAAAGCATCCCATAGGAGCTCAATTACAGCCCTATACTCAGCAGCAGCATTGGAAACAGGACCTAGACAAGCGCCTCCCACGGCAACAAGTTGTCCTGTGGGAGAATAGATAACCCATGCTGTCGAAGCCAGGTTACAAGTGTGATGGCTGGTGCCATCAGCAAAACCTACATACATTTCAGAAGACATCTGCAACAACCAGCAGATAGTATAAAAAACAAAACTGACAACCTAATGTACATAAAAATACATACACTAATATACAAGAAAAAGTGCTAAGACTAAGCGTAGTACTTCTTCAAGTAGAGCCCATTTCTAGGCTCAGGTAGCTTATTCCCATCATAATCAACTAATTCATATGTGCCTTTACTCGATACCTTGGACATGACATAGGGTCCTAACCACATAGCCTTGAATTTTCCTGCCCCCAGAGGTTCCTTATCTTGGTCCCAAAGCAAGACAAGTTCCCCCTCAGAGAAAACCCTAGGTTTGACCGATTTATCATATTGAGATTTAACCCTATTTTTATGAGCCTGATTTGCAGTCAACGCATCTCTACATTGTTCATCAAGGTGTTCTAAATGGAGAAGATTCTCTTCAAGCTCAGTTGTATCAGGTAGCACATGAATGGCTATCTTCAAAGACGGGATTTCACATTCAATCAGAGTAACTGCTTCCACCCCGTGAACGAGTTGGAAAGGTGAAAAACCTATGGTAGTCTTTACATTAGTCCCGTAGGCCCAAAGAGTAGGATATAACATGATGTGCTAATTAGAGCGGGCTGCATCAATTGTTCATTTAAGGATAGTTTTTAAAGTCTTGTTTACAACCTCAACTTGACCATTTGCTTGCAGATAGTATGGAGAAGAATGTTCTTGTCTAAATCCGAGCATGGTAGTCAGTTCTATCATCATGCTATTTTGAAAATGATTGCCATGCTTAGTCACAATCACTTTGGGAATACCAAACCTTGCAATAATCTAATTGAAAACGAAGAAAGCTATTGTTTCCCCGTCAGCTTTCAAAGTAGGCATTGCCTCTGCCCATTTCGTAAAATAGTCCACAGTGACAATGATGTATTTATGCCCCCCAGCCGAGGCTAGGTTGCATGTCACATAATCTATCCCCCATTTCATAAAGGGGACTACCAAGACAATGGGAAATAATGGAGTAGGATGTGACCGCATTTTCCTGGTGTAAAGCTGACAGGGATGACAACACTTCACTGCTTCCACACAATCTTTAAAGATCGTGGGCTAGAAATAACTGGCACGCAATATTTTCTGGGCCGTTGCTAACCCAGATAAATGACCCCCACATGCTCCATTGTGAGAATCATTTAGGACAATCTCCGCTTCCTCATGAGTAAGGCAACAATGCAACACGGAATCTACCCCTCGACGATATAATGTATCTCCTATAATGAGGTAGTTCTTGGCATGCAGGCGTAACTTACGTCGTTCCTCCCTAGAGGAAGCTGTAGGATACTTCAAAGTATAGAGATATATAAGGATATCTCCGTACCAAGGATCAGAGGTGGCTATCAAGAAGATGTGCTCATCTGGGAATGAGTCATCCTCAACCACTACATTTTCTTCAGTGGGAAATTCTGCTATAAGCTCAGCAAAAACTAAGGATTTTTTGGACTTAGCGAACTGGAAATCTAGGTCAAACTCTTGGAGAATGACTATCCATTTGTTAAATTTTCCCCCAACAATGCGTCGAGATAAAACATATTGGAAAGGATTTACATCCGCCATTACTGTAGTGGTCCTTAGTAAAATGTAGTGTCATAACCTCTGTACAGCATAAACAATTGCTAAGGCTAACTTCTCGACATAGGAGTATCTAAGCTCAGGTCCAACCAAAGCACGGCTAAGGTAATAAACGACATGCTCAACAAGCTTATCATCCTCCTAGACTAGTACTACCCCAATGGTCGACTCCAACGTGGCCAGATACAATATAAAATCCCTAGAATAATCTGGTGGGCGTAACAAGGCTACCAACAACAAGGCTTTTTTCAATGCCTCGAACACGAGTTGTGCAGTTTCATCCCATACAAATGGGGTGTCCTGTTTGAGCAGGCGCATGAAACCTTTAGTGATCTTGGCATAATTAACGATAAAACGTCGAAGAAAGTTAGACTTTCCTTGCAGGCTCTGAAGTTTCCTGAGAGAACGAGGAGGAGGCAGATTTACAATGGCCTCAACTTTCAAAGGATCCACCTGGATGCCTCGACTAGAGAAAATGAATCTGATTAATCTCCCTAACTCAATGCAGAATACACACTTGTGGGGATTCAAGTGAATTTTATAGTATCTGCATCTCTCAAATATCAACCGTAAATGATCTAGATGTTGGATCCTCTTATGAGAATGTGCGGGCAGATCATCAAGGTATGGTTCGACAATGGCTTTAATGTTGTGAAAAGTAAATTTAATGGCTCGTTGAAAGGTTGCCCCAAAATTTTTCAATCCAAAGGGCATTTTATTATATGCAAATTTACCCCAAGGGAAAATGAAAGCAGTTTTATGCTGGTCTTCCGGTTTGATTTGGATTTGATTGTAGTCGGAGAAACCATCCATAAACGAAAACACCTCACTCTCCGCACATGCATCTATGATCTGGTCTATAAATGGTGTGGGGTAGTTGTCCTTAGGACAGGATTTATTAAGGTCTCTAAATTCTGTACAAACGTGAATAATCCCTTGCTTTTTATCAACAGGAACTGGGTTGGACACCCATTCAGTCAAAGCTATAGGATATATGAAACCAGCTTTCAACAGCTTTTCAACTTCTGCCTTCACAGCCGCCGCTTTACGTGGGTTCATGGGTCTTATTTTTTGTCGAACTGGCTTGGCATCAGGATAGGTTTGGATTTCATGTTAAATAATAGATGGATCTATGCCTGGCATCTCCTCATATGACCAGGCAAAGACATCGCGAAATTCCTTAAAAAGGGCAGTATAAATGGCAATCTCCTCCGAAGAGCAGTTTGCATGTATATAGATGTTTTCCACGACATATGGATTTATAGAGATGTTGATAGGTATAGTGGCGGAAATGTTTGCCATATTCCCCTCGGCAAACACTCCTTCCCTAGGTAAATGGTTGACAAGTGTATCAACATCTTCTGACAGTATCACGTGAAACTCTTGGTTTTCTATTCTACTTAGTTCTGGAAGAAAATATGATCGATGATGAAGATCCTCACAAATCTTATCACGTCCACTCATGGCTTCCAGAATAGCTTCATCAGAAGGTAAAACAGTATCTAAGCAATCTATAGAATGTGAAGAGTTTTCTGCCCATGCGGGAAAATAGACTTCTTCCAGATCATCCGAGACTGTGAGAGGATCTGGAATGGGATCAACAGTGGCTTGAGTGATAGCTTGGTAAGCAACCTCCACTGCCGATAAGGGCACTTCCGGTTCATGGGGAGTTGGGAGGACCCAAGGATCAGTCCTATCGACAACCGTAGCGATGGACTTCCCCACACTAGTAGAACCAATGTAGTTAACCGGGGCTGGAAGATCAAATGTGCCCATCAATGATGTGTACATTCCATCCCCCAAGATCTGTGCAGCAGGTTTGGCCTGATCAACCAATGGCACAGTGGATTCCTTAGACTCTAAATGGCCATTTCGGGTAAAATCAAGTTGGTCAACAGTAACCAACTTTCCCTCATGTGGAAAAACCAAGACACGAAGAACGAACAATGCAACAACAGAAATTGCATAAGTCCAATTCCTTCCCATAAGCAAATTGTAGTCCAGGGGAGCATCAATCACTTCTACTTCAACAGACACTGCTTTTCCTGCCAACTTAATCTCAAAAGACGGCAAGATACCATGTGGATGGAAAGACCTTCCATCAAAAGCCGTAAGTAAAGTGGTTGATGGGACCAGCTCTGGGGACCCAAGAGCTTTCCAACAGGCCAGGGAAATAACACATGCAGAGGCTCCCTCATCAACAACTTCCCTTCCAATGGTATTACCACCATGGAAGACATCGATTGATAGGGCTACATGGTAAGGCAAGCGAATTTTGACATCATATAAATTGAATTTCGCCATGAGACTCAAAGAGTCCATGCTACCTAAAGCTGCTAAGAGGGCATCCCGCTGAGCGGGACAACTCTGTAGCACCTCCAAAGCTGGCATTGCACAAGGGGTCTGAGCTAAGTCTTCAACCACGGAGTAGTTTGAAGCAGTCCTAGCATTTGGGTTATGCAAAGTCTTCTTAAAGACACCTTTGGGTATCTTTGGCATGATTTCAGCTAGTTTCTCTATTGTGAGAGGGTTGGAAGGTTCACCTACAGCTTTACCCTTCTCAGGAGGCTCGTTCTCATAGTTTTTGTTCCTGGTTTGCAACAAAGTCGAAGATCGAACCATGTTGATATAGTTTGGGTCAGGGGCAGTTTGAGTGCCCCCTGCTATGGTAGAAGCTGAAGCAGAGTTCTGTCCTTGGGGAAAAGGATCCTTCAGGACAGCCGGTTGTTGAGCTTTGAGCAGCTTCTGGGCTTGATCCATGAGGGGACGAAGATGAGTAAGGTGGTCCTCTTGGCACAACTTACAAGGGAACTTGACCTTCTTCTTTTACTTTTTCCCCCCATCAGCATTGTTCACGGGCTTTGGCTTGTTTTGGTTTCCCTCTCCCTTCTTACCTTTCTTCTTCTTCTCGCTGGACTGCTGATTGCCCTTCTGAGAGGTTTGTACAAAAACATTTGCACTCTGGGAGGAGGGGGCAGCCTTTGCTTCCTCCACTGTAGACTGTTTGACAGACAATTGGTGAAGTTGTTTTGTCAAAGACTCTACAGTGGGAGAGTTAACGGACCCAACCACACCATCGGCTTGGGGTCTAGGCTTAGGATTCTCTGCCTCATGTGAAGGCCTCGGTGCCTCAGGGATGATCTCGTATAAAATCCTAGACTATGAATAAATCAAGTCCAATTGATGGGCCCTGAGTATGGCTTCTTCTTCATTCGTTACTCCTGATGTGGAAATGTCCTTAGATATGTATGGCAACAGTGATTTAAGGAACCACTCTAACAAAAACTCAGGAGGAATGGTGGCTTTGATAAGGCTATTTCTCCTCCTCCACTCTTGGATATGATCCGAGATGTGGGTAGGCTTATTTTTTCTAAAAGTATACAACAAGTTCAT
>LPNX011058414.1:10261-24369 GCA_001517045.1 Pseudotsuga menziesii | reverse complement strand
TAAAATGTAGTGTCGCAACCTTTGGACGGAAAAGACCACTGCTAGGGCTAGTCTCTCCTCATGTGGATAACGTAAGGGTGGGCCAGACAAGGTTTGGCTAACGTAGTAAATGACATGTTCTTGGCGTGAGGCGTCTTCTTGGACCAAGACTCCTGACACGGCATACTCGGATGCCGAGATGTAGAGGATGAAATCTTGAGAGAAATCCGGAGGGGACATCAAGGGGGCTTGTGTGAGAGATTTATTGAGGGCATTAAATGCAGCTTCTACTTGCTCGTCCCAGACAAAGGGTACTCGGGTACAGAGTAGGTGCAAGAAACCATGAACGGTTGTGGCGTAATCGGGAATGAAGTGTCGAAGGAAATTAGATCGCCCTTGCAGACTTTGGAGCTGCTTGAGTGTTCGGGGAGAGGGAAGGTCTAAGATGGCTTGGAATTTTAGTGGATCTACAGTAATTCCTCTGTGGGAGACAATGAAACCCAACAATCGGCCTGCCGGAACGCAAAAAACACACTTGTGTGGGTTCAAGCGGATCTGATATTTGCGACAACGCAGAAAAACTTGCCGAAGGTCGTTTAGGTGGTTTGATCGTTTTCGGGAACGAGCTGTAAGGTCATCGAGGTATACGAGCAGGATGTGGACCAAATCATGAAAGAAATAGGTCATGGCCCTCTGAAATGTTGCGCCAACATTTTTGAGACCGAAAGGCATAACACGATAGGAAAAAGTGCCCCATGGGGTAGTAAAAGCGGTCTTGTATTGGTCTTCCTTATGGATTTGTATCTGATTATATCCGGAAAAACCGTCCATGAACGAGAGGACTTGATGCCCCGCACACGCATCGATGAGCTGGTAAATGAATGGCGTAGGGAAATTGTCTTTGGGACAAGCACGGTTTAGATCTCGGAAGTCAGTGCATACTCTAAGGGTGCCTTGTTTCTTGTTGACAGGAACAGGGTTTGAAACCCATGTGGTATAAGAGATAGGATAAATGAATCCTGCTGTGCGAAGTTTCTCGATTTCTGTTTTGACAGCTGGGAGTTTGGAGGGGTGTATGGGACGCTGTTTCTGACGAACGGGGGTTATGTCAGGCCATGTGTCGATGTGGTGTTCTATAATGGCAGGGTCAAGGCCAGGCATTTCGGTATAGGACCAGGCAAAGACATCACGAAATTCTTTGAAGAGTGCTTTGTACTCGTCAACCTCCTGCTCAGTGCAAGATTCTCCTAAAGCGATGAGTTCGGGGGTGCCCCTGGGGGCAGCAAGATCGACTTGGATAACAGGTGATATGTTGGCCATGTTACCCTCTTTGAAGGCATCAGGAGCAGGAATAGGGTCCTTGAACCAGTCGACCTTCGGGGGAAGGAAGTCTTTGGATTCCACTGCGAATTGGGGAGCAGTGGTAGAAGATGGTTCATCTGGAAGAAAGTATGAACGATGATGCATGTCATCCCAGGGATAATCCGGGGCGGTGAGAGCCTCAAGAATTTCTTCATCACTGTAGAATGTTAGGGTTGTCAGATCGGTTGTCGGGGGGGTGGTGATGGAAGAAAACATATAAATGGTCTCGAACTCGTTTGAAGAAGGAGATTCCGGGGGGTGGATCTCCACAATGGGGAGTTGGGTTGTCTCAGGATCCAGATCTGAGGGGAGGATCTCGTGAATGGTGAGGTCTGTCGTCTCCAAATACCGATTGTTCATCTCAAAGAGAGCTATTCTGTATTCGGGGAGATCGGGACAGTGATGGGAGTAATGCCCGTAAATATCACATAAGGCACATGGGTGGTTGGTGCGTAGGGATTTGTCACGAGGCATAGGGGTTGACTCTAGATGGACCACCGGGATAGTGGGGTCGTTGTCGAGCAGTTGCATGTATTCCTTTAATGTTGGTAAATGAGGACATAGGTGAGTCGCATGGCCCAACTCATCACAGAGCGCACATTTGGGAGGGGCACGGAATACTAGGGGGTTTTGGACTGTCGTAGGAGGTGGAACAGCAGTGTAAGGTTGGGGGCCTCTGCCCCCAGCGGGTTTGGTAAAAATAGGGGATGGTTTCGCGGGGGTTGACGGGCTAGTGACACCAGGAGGTGGTTTCGCAGAGGTTGACGTAGTAGCGACACCGGGAGGTGGTCGACTAGTAGTGGCAATGGGTTGTACTGGTTGCAGGACGACATCTGGTGTCGGCGGGCGAACTGGAGGCGAAAGATACCAAACGGGTAATCCTAAGGTTAAAACCGGAAGGCTAAGGGTAGCCATGACTGGGGTGCTAACCACTCCTGAGGGAGGGAAGAGGAAAGGTGTGGTATGTATGGGTGTGGCACCAATGTGGCTGGGTACCAAAGGGGGTTGAGGCAACAACGGTGGTTGATTACTAGGGGTTCTCGTGTGGTGGGACAGAGTCAATAGGTCAGCCACTTCAGTAGTAGATGACGGTGGTGGGAGTGATGGAAAAGTGGAGGTCATCGGTGTGTCTGAGTAAACTCCGGGCCCCACAGAAGAAACCAAGGAGGTGGTGGCATCCGGGATAAGTTGTTCAAATATGGGGAGTATGGGACCTATAGAAGAAACGGCTGTGTTGGGGTCACCCGAGATAGTGTGTTCAATCATGGGGAGAACATTTTCGGGTGTCGCGGCGTCCTTGGGATCGTAGTACGTGAGTTGGTCAACTTTGACCACGCGTCCTTCATGAGGGAACATCATGATGCGAAAAACGGTAGAAGCAACTGCCCCGCATAGGATACATGTAGCTGCGGCCAAGTAAAAGGTTGTAGTCGAGCTGGGCATTGATAACCTCGATGTTTATCAGGACCATTTTACCAGCCAGCTCGACGGGGACATTGGTTAATAAGCCTTGGGGTTGGGCTGAACGGCCGTCGTAGGCTCGCAATGCAGTGGAGGACGGTTGGAGAGGGGGGGATCCCATTTTTGCCAGATGGAGGTGGGCATGACACATGTAGAGGCACCCTCATCAATAATGCAGCGATGGACTACAAAATTCCGGATGGAGACAGTAACTTGGAATGATAAGTTGGAGGGCAGGCGGGGTTCGGATTGGTCCAAATCATATGCCATTAACTGCGAGTCATGCGGATCGATAGCCCCAATGGCTGAGAGTAAAGTCTTACGCTGCGAAGGGAAATTTATTAAGACTTCTAACGCAGACATGGCTGTGGGAGATTGGGCTAAATCGTCTATGATGTTGTAGTTTGACGCAGCCCGCGCATTGGGGTTGTTATTGATACGGCGAAGTGGGAAACGGGGTGCTTTGGGAGCTCCATCTAGTGGGGGTGGAGGTATACGTAACGGCTGATCGGTGGGATGAGTGTTAGTGGGGTTATTGGTGGTTGGTGTTTCTGAGGTGGAGCCATATTGGTTCCACCGGGTCTGGAGGTTGACCTCATCGGAGGACATCATCAACAGATGGTGGGTACCTGAGTCAGACGGGGGTTGATCAGGAATAGCGTAAGTGATTTGTTGGATAGGCACATTAGCTTGAGGGGGAGCCAATGGTTCAGTGTTCACTAAGGCTTGGTTGGGTAAGGGGTTTTGTAGGACCAAAGGTGGCTGCTGAGGTTGTGGGGGACTGGGTGGTGCTTGAGGAGCCGCCTGCCCTTGGCGTAGCTTATCAGCAGCCAAAAGTTGTTGAACTCGCTCCATATGTGGACAAAAGTGTGTGTAGTGGCCATAGACCCCGCAAACAGAACAAGGGAAGTTGGTTCGCAGGTTGGGGTTTTTAGCCTGCTTGGGCGGGCGATCGGGGTTTTGGTTGGTAGGGGCTGCGTTATTATTAGCAGGGGGATTAGGGTGTTGACCAGCTTGCTCGGTCTGCTGGTTGTTCCCACGATTTCGGCCCCTGCCGCGGTCTTGTTGGCCCTGATTGCGTTGGTTATTCTGGTTTTGCGGCGGCTTTTCTTGGGCGTAAACCTGCCCTTGGGTAGTAGGTGGATTTTGAGTTTGCGCAGGTGCGGGAGCAGGCTGCGGTGGATAATATGGAGGTGGAGGCTGCACTGGTGCGGCTACTTGAGGGGGTTGTGGATATTGCTGTGGAGCGGGTTGTGGGTTTGCCACAGGGGCTAGCTGTGGCTGATAATAATGAGGTTGAGATTGCGGTGGTGCAAGAGCTGGTGCAGCCTGCTGGTGATAGTATGGCTAATGTGCGACCGGGGAAGGCATATTTCCGAAACACTGAGGTGGACATGAAGGTCCGTGGGTATGGTGTTGAGGGGGCATGTGAGCATACGAGTTGGTTGCTCCGGGCTGTGATGTAGCCCGCGAAAGTTCAGATCCAGGAGTAGGACGGGCTATGGAAAAGGGCTGAGGCTATGAAGAAAGATGGCCAATGATGCCATCGGCAGCGTGGGATGCCTCCGGCGCATCGTGATGTGAGGGATCGCCTCGAGGGGCGTCCGGGATGATGGTGTAAAGATAACCCGACTGGGCATAAATTAGATCAAACTGGTGGGCTTTAAGGATAGCCTCTTCCTCCGACTGGGGTCTTTCGGCTGCCACATCCTTAGCGATGAGCGGAAGGAGGGACTTGAGGAACCAATCGAGGAAGATCCGGTCGTCTAGTTTAATTTTGCATAGGCTACGGCGTCGCCGCCATTCGTGGATGTGGTCGGTGATGTGGGTAGCCGTGTTCTGTCTACATGATAGAAGGATCTCGACGCCTGCGTCATAGCGAACAGGCAATTGGAAGAACTGGAGGAAGGTCGAGGCCAGGGACATAAAGGTGGTGTGGGTTCTGTGAGGTTGCTCGATATACCATTTGGCAGCTGAGCCAGTGAAAGTGCGCTGTAATAAACGGAGACGAATGGAGTCGTCTACTATGGAATTGGAGGAGCACCATAGATGGAAAGACATAATATGGTTCTGTGGGTCTTCACCTGCTTTACCCTCAAACTTAGGGATGTCCGAGGGGAGTTTGGTAGGCATGTGGGACCACCCAGGGTTGTGCCGAATGGGGTCATTGGTTAGCCTGGCTAGGTCAGGTAGGTTGAGGCTAGCCATATATGGTAAACTGGATGGAGGGTGTGATACGATAGTGGATTGGACCACATTGGGGCCCATGCCCCCAGGTGGAGGGGTGATGTGAGGGATGTTACCCCCAAGTGGGGGAACTACGGTGGTAGGAGTTACTAATGGAGTAGGTATGGGTATTCCTTCCGTGGGAATAGGTACGGTGAGGGGAATGGTAGACGGGCCTCCTGTGGAGGGCATACCCATGATAGGTGTAGTAACTGGTATAGTGGCGGATGTACCACCGGGGGTCCCTATAATGGAGGGGGTGGGGTTCACGCCAGCCCTGGGGCTAGTGGGGGGAGTGTAAAGAGTGTTCTCGGAATCTGGGGACGGGGTCCTGTGCCGCTGACGAGTGGAGTCGAGCGACAAGGCTCGAGATCTACGGTGATGATGGGTGGTGTCAAGTGAACCATGCTGTGGGGGCTCGCCTCTGAGGCGACGAGAATGTCTCGGAGAGTCAATGGTGACAAGTGGTTTTCAAATATGTGGGTTGTGGTGTCGAAAAAATAGCTCAAAAATCCTAATGAAACCGTGTGTGCAGAAGGAGAGCTTGAAAAATAAGGCACTCAGGCCAAAAAGCAACTCAAAACACCTACTGTAACTGCGTGCTACAATAGGCGGAGTGTCAACAAAGTGGTCAGAATACCAATAAGCAGTCGGTTTCCTAAAAAATAAAAATCGGTGGACTCAGTAGACCAAGGGGAGGTAACGGAGCATGCAAACACCTAAATGATGGTATTATGACTCAACTAAGTATATCCTCTGCAAGGTGATGAAATCCAAGTCAGAAAATATAAGTAGGAAAGTCAAATGGCTAAAGTATCCCCCTACCGGGAGGGACACCGGGTACGCAAACCTAGAAGTATGGCAACTAAGATACCCCGTTCATGACATGTCCAGAAAGGTGAATCTACCGCTTGGTTCTTTAACCGCAATATTCCCTATACAGGGATATTCCGAGAACTGCGAAAGGTAGCCCTTCAGTTACTGAATGGATTTCGGTATTCCACTCAGACTTCCGGAACCAATCTCACGACTTCAACCCTCCTAAGGGAGAGGCCCTCTGACAAACTGGTGGTGACCGTGTCAAAAAATACTACGGGATTTTGGTTCCCTAAAGGACAACAACTATGTCTCACGTGTAAATAACCGAGGGGTGTTATTGGAAGCCTATCCCCCCGATCCTACCTAACTACAAGATTCTTTTGTGTTCCTCAAATGAGGTTATAGTGTTGGTTGAGTTAAGTATATTTTATGTCTCACTTTGAATTAGGGGATAGATTGTGTGCATGTGAGGTTGTGAGTCCAAAATAGTTACTCAATAACAATAAGAATGTATGGAAAACTTGAAAAACTTTTACCATGCGAATTTTTTTTTTTTTTTGAAATAAATAATGCTAAAAATTTAAACAATGCTGTAAACAAGGGACAGAAATGGTTGTAGGTCTGCAAGTGGTACAGGTGGCTGTGCTAGTGCAGGAAAAATGGAGGCAAAGTGGCTGGGTTTCGTCGCGGCAACAAGGGCAAAAAACAGTTCGCGGACCGCGGGTATGGGGCGGACTCGCGTGGTCGGACCGCGGGTTTGAAGGCAACAGTCGCGCGCAGATTGCGTGTTTAAAGGAAATAGGCGCGGTCTAGGTCGCGGGTTTCTGGTTGACAGCGGCGGTCGGAGCGCGCCTGTGTAATGAACAGGCGCGGTCAGATCGCGACTGTGGGCTGAAAAAACGCGGTCGGGGCGCAACTGGGAAAGTTCAAAAACGCGTCCAGGACGCAGGAAAATGGCTGACAGCAGTGGGCTAGTCGCAGCTTAAGGCCTGAAATGCGCGGTCTGGCCGCGACTGCGGAAGAAAAAAGGGCGGTTTCCGGCGGCCGAAAACGACAGCCGAAAGTACAGTACAGAAGAATAAAGTTAAAAAAGACAGCGGAGTCGCCAAAACTGTAGCTAGGGTTTTCACCCTAGCTTGTGCTGATGAGCACCTACTAAGGAATCTGGAATCCTTAGTAGCAGTTCAATGATGTATATGAATTAAAGAAAGATAAACTGAAATAAAGATTAATCTAACTACGTTCTTGAAGCTAAAGCGGTAAAAAAGTAAATAACATGAAGCAAAACAGTAAAGAAATGGATAATATTTTTGATTGATATTACCTCCAATGAGGAGGTTGATGGAGTCTGTTGTGCTGGTCCGATGTCGGTGGCTTCGAGCTCCAAGCTGCTTCTTTTCCTTCTCCGGTGGTGGAAATGGGCCAAAAAGAGTTCTCAATGGTGAAAGTAGCTTGATGGTAAGCTAGGGTTTCGAGAATAATTTCGGCAGAGGCAGGATGCTTATGACAATGGATGTGAAATGAGGGGTCTCCCCCACTTATTTATAGTTTTTTAGTGGTGGAGTGCTGGCCCATGGTTTTGGAAACCATATGGTTTAGGGCAGCTTGTTTAGGGTTTTTTCCTCCTTTTCCTCATTATTTTCTATTTTTTCTTCCCTTTTGGGGATTTTTGCTATTTTTAGAGGAATTTTTGATATTTTTGGAGGAAAAAGGGGTTTTTTGGCCTTTTGGAGGCTTTTTAGTGGGATTTTCAGGGAAATATGGTAGGAAAATGGACAAGTGAGCCATGTAGTGGGGTAGATGAGGTAGTTAACCATTTTTGGGTGTTAACAGGGTGCATAGAGTGAACTTAGAGTTCCTCCGAGGGGGTTTAACCCCTGGTCCAACAGGCTAAAGATATGGTGGCCATTGCGGTGCAATTTTCTCGTCCTCTTCAAGTGGGATCTCTGTTGAACCAGGTAGATTTAGCCCGGGCTCCTCTAATGTTTTCCCTGATTGCTTGTGTCTGTCTTCATTCCGCTTAGAACGAACTTCAGGCTTAAACTTTTTCCTGGAAGATCGTGTCTGCATTGGCGGACTTGGTGCTGGTGGAGTCTCTTCTCGGGGTGCAGGCGCAGGTGGTTGGCGAAAAAGATCCTGCAGACCCCCCTGTTCAAATTCTCTCACTAAATCCCGAAGCTTGTGATCAGCTGTCATGGGCTCAATTGTAAAACACAAGAAACTGTAAACTGCGAGCATCACCGGTGTGGGTGTCATCTTATAGAATCCATTAATTAAATATGTCATAAATGGGCATTGATGATACCAAATCGAGTAGAGATCTTGTCCAAACGGCGATAGATTTTCCAATATTGCATTAATGTAGGCAGTTAATACAAAGAACATACCGGCGCCACCAAATTGGATTTCTTCTAACGGTCGTATTTGAAGTTTCGACAGACCTTTCCTTCTTTGGCACAAGCAGTAACTCTGGCTGTGCCCTGATAAGGACATTCGACACTTCTGGACACCATCTTCAACATGGATTCGAGCTTCCACCCATACCAGAATGTCTTCTACTATGTCAATGATTTCTTTCAGGTTTAAGAGCTCTATCAGAGATGGGTTCTGATAATCTTGGAGAAGTTGGGTCACCTTGCTCACCGTGTCTGCATCCCAATAATCTTCAGTAGTAGCATACATAGGGTTTTCTTCTGATCCAGGGTGTATGGTCCATGCCTTTAGGGACGGAGTCACTTGATGTGCTTCGACTGTCGGTCCGTGTACGTCGCAGTGTTCTTCTGACTCAGGAATATAAATATTGCACGGATCATCATCCTCATCAATTGCGAGGTTATAACATTCGACTGCATGAGCTTCTTTTTCTTTCCACTCAGAGCGGTATTCTACTACTTCTTGATCGTCAAATACCTTAGTATAGATCAACCTGATAGCTGCATTTAAAGCTGGACAATCCTCATTAGTAAAAAAGGTAAGCACAAAACTAGCAACAAGACAATCCCAACTTACAGTAACCTGGCGAAGCTCAACCTTCGCATACCAATTATGTGCTATCGGTACCTGCGTATGCACAAACCGAAGTACCCATTCTTCTTGAGGTACATGCTTCCACGCTTCAGACCACTGCACCAAATGTTCCTGAGGGCTAGTATTTCCATCAAACTTGTTTCGCACCTCCTGGGGCTGATCCAAACATCTCAGGTGAAGGGATTTCTGACAAGTTTCCCAACTACGAATGTACTTCTTATGGCTATTCCACCATCTGGCAGCTATGGCTGTGAATGCTGAATCTAGAGTCTGCATCTTCTGTGAATCTAGGAGCTGTGCTAAGAATTGTACAATAAACTCTTCTGGGTCCGTCGAACCATAAAAAATAGGTGAGGCTCTTATCTGTGAGCTAAGCCATCGAAGAGACTTGGTAATTCTGGCACATCTATGTCCATGTAACTCATACAGTCTGTTCTTCCAGTTCTCTAACCCATCATCTGAGTCCGTTGTACAAGAGCTGTCACACTGCCAATCCATGATACCTTCGGTAGTAGGGTCAACATAATCTTCTTCCTTCACAGTGATGTTATAGATGTGCTCCAGAACATCTTGATCTTCATCTCTGAGTGGTTCTATGTACCTTTCTCATTGAGAAGGGTCCAGTGGTATGATGACTCTCAAACCCTTCCCTTCAAAAGTCATCTGTCTCTTCTTAAGGTTGATGACTACATCATTTTCCATTTCCCATTCAATTCCTAACAAGGCTGGATAGGGATTGCTGTCATCAATGATCTCAATAACTTCGAAGTCTGCTAAAGTATTGACCCCATCAATATCTACTGGGACACTAGGGAATATCCCTAGGGGCACAATCCTCTGCTGATTGGCTAATCTCAACTGTATAGGGGACCAATCAAGGGCAGGTTTTCCCATTTGTTCCCAAGTTTTCTTAGTTAAGAAATTTACTTCTGACCCTAGGTCAAAGATAACATCAGTCATATCATATTCTCCAATCTGAACATTCAATCTCATTTTCCTGCTTGTTCTTCTGACTCTATTAATAGTTTTTTCCTGACCAGAACTTTGCTGAGATTCACAAGAAGCAATAAATTTTTGCAACTCACTTAAAGCATTCTGATTTCTCAGGAGTTTCATACATCTCTGTAAAAAGGAAGACAACGTACTTACTTTGTCCATCGAAGCTTCTTGTGGCTCCGGCTGCTGCTGCTATGGTTGCGCAGGTGCTCCTGGGGTGCTCGGATCAACAAAGTTCCTCTTGGATGCCATGAATGTTTCCTTTTCTCTTTCGACATCAAATGCTGGGCCTTTCTCGGGGGTCTTACAAACCCAAGCCTCACCAGGTTGTTTATCCGTATTCTGTATGTGCATCGTAGCTCCACTTCGTGTAACAACATTAACGGCTGTGGGAGGTCTTTGCTCGATGGAAATCATCTGAAGATTTTGAGTTGGGGCAATATTTATTTCCTAAATATTGGCTATCAGCTGCGGGCACTATTCAATGACATGATCAACTGCTCTGCAATATCGACATGTCGTAGTTGGGTTCTGACAGTCGCGAGCTCGATGTCCGGCCTGGTTACAGTTGTAACACACAACCTGGCCTCTTCCTCTTCCTGCCATACCACCACGACCACGACCTCCAAAAGCACCTCTACCTAGTGCACCACCATGGTAACCATAGACATCATTGCTTTTTCCCTCATTCTGTACCCGATAGGCGTCATAGGTGCGCTCCCTCATGAGGTCAAAATTGCGACACTCATCTTCATTATGTCCTACTGACTTACAGAATTTGCAGTAGGGGTTCTTGGGGACTTGCACGTACCTCTGTAGTATATAGAAATTCTCAGGTCGATGCTGGCCAGTTGTCCGACAGATCTCACAATATAGAACAGTAGGGTTGAATGGGTTTGGCGCACCAGTATTCAAGTAATTTCTTACCACAGGACACTGTTCCTTGTCGTGACCTTCTGTCCGAAATTGTGTACACCAAACCTCTTCGCGACCGGTTTTTCCTTTCTTCATATCATGAAGCTCCAGAGCCATCACTTCCAACTGCGCTTGGATTTGAGAGATACCAGAATTATCTTCGACAGGGGTGGTCTTAAGCTTCATCGGGATTTCTAGAGCCTCTTGCTGGTCAGCAACCTTCTGTTGCATGAGTGGAGTTCTGATATTTGGGAGCAACGCTGCAATGAACCATTCCTTGTGCTGCACAGGTCCAATGGTGAAACTGACTTGGTCTAGCAGGACTTTGAACCTCTGATCAAAGTCCCATACTAATTCACCATGCCTCTGTTGAATCTCTTTCAATTCAGTGATACACTGCGACTCTGATTTCGGCTTCTTAAATTCCTTTATCATTGATGCTTTTATATCAGGAAAGTCATGGTTCTGAGTGCTGGAGAACTTCATGAACCAATTCAAGGCGTGGTCTCTAAAGGAAGTAACTAGTTGCGCTCTTTTTGTATCTTGATCCGTAATGTTCTTAGCAGTCCACACTGCTTCACATAAAAACCAGAACTATTCTGGATCCTCTGATCCAGTTCCTTTGAAAACATGGAGCTTAATATCATCGTTCATGTGCGCCATAGTGGATCTAGGGGGGGTTGGAGTGGGACTGGAGGTAGGCAGGGGGGAACTTACTGGGGTAGACTGACCTGCGATAGGAATACTCGGGCTAGGGTGACTTTCGGACTGCGACGGGTTCTCAGGGATAACAGGTCTGTGCTGCAGGGTTACCGAAGGGTTTCCAACAGAAGGGGTTTCTTCGGGCTTTGAGGCTGCTGGACTTACGGGGGTAGACTCGGTATCCTAACTTAGGGTAGAGGACTCAAAATTTCACTTGTACCTTTTGCCACTTTGCAGTAAACTGCTTTGCTCGTCAAATGTATTTTCACTTGCAAACATAGGTTAGTAATACTAAATCTAATAGCCTGATTCAAGGAGAAATATACCTTTTTCAGCTAATAGCATTTTAATTCTCAAACTAAATGAATTCAAAAACTTACCCCTTGGTCCTTTGAAGAACTGCCTTTCAGCTTTGCTAAAAGAGGTACTTGTGTCGATGGAAAACTCCATCACAAATCCTTCAAGGGTTCACATCGTCCAGAAATCAACAGCGCGAGATATCTCATTGTTCACCCTTTTCAATATATTAATTCTTATGGGGGTCCAAGTAGGAGACTGAACTTCTTGGAATTTCGTCCGTCGCTCCGTTAACCTGGATAACCACTGGTGCAACTCTATGTGGATAGTACCAAAAAAAATCTCATAAACATCAGCAAAAACATAGCTTTGTAAAAAGTCATGCGCACTACGACGCGGATCTTTGTTCTCGTGCTCAGCAAATTTCAGATAGGTCTCGTGAATCCAGTCACCGATTTCTTGCACGAAGGGTCTCCAGAACATAGCCCTCGAGGTACAACGTAAACCCCTCTTGAGCAGATACTGAGTTCAACCGGAAAATGAACCAATTTGTTGGGCTTTAGGGCAGACCCGTGTATTATACCATTCACTTTGCACCAACAAAAGACCCACAATGTTGGCCCTTTTGGCAACAACCTGTGAATAGGTTGCAGCCTCACCCAAAACAACTATGGGGTGCCACAGAATCAGGTTTCTACAATCAAAAGAGGGATATTACTGCACCTTCATCCTTTAACAACTTATAATCATTCACATATATAACTTTGTAGTTAGATAAACAAACAGTTACTTGCTTAACCCTTTACTGGGAATTCACAGCGAAGCTAGTATTTTAGCAGTGATCTTACTTATCAAATATATATATAGTTATCATTGCATAAAAGAACATAACAGAAACAACACAAAGAACCACAACACCAGATATAACGTGGTTCACCCAAAGTGTAGAGGCTACATCCACAGAACTATGTTTTATTCAAATCTTTACAAAACCACAGTTCTGATCTGCGCACTCAGCTTTAGATCCCTTCAAGTCCTTAAAGCCGTGCACACAGCTGCAGGCCTCTACGCACACAGCTGCAGATCTTCTTAATCACCCGAAACCCTCTGCGCACACAACTGTAGAGGTCATCCATGCACACAGCTGGGACTTATCCTTTCCTACAAAATAGCCTTAGCTTCACATTAATTCATCATACATCAAAAGCCTAACCTTACTTCTTTACACGAGTGCCTATTTATACAGCACACTATTACAAAACCATGGACTTAAACCATGGGTTTATTACAAAAAGAGGGCTTTGAATCAACCCCGACACCCCTAAGACTAATTTGAGTCGTAACTCTACTTACAAACTCTTACAAACCCACGGAGTTACCAAAACTAAAGATCACTAAGGTGCGCGCCCCAACACTGCTATTTTCCTGCTTATTTTTTAGGGGTGGGGTTTCCCATGAGGTTTTCCCTTGTTTCCTCAGTTGTATTAAGCAACATTTTTTTATTATCTTTTAGATTGTATTTGGGAGACCTATGGTGTTGTTACCAGGGCTTACAGTTGTCCAAGTTAGGATTTAGGGGGGGTGTTAGGATTATTAATCCTCCCTTGGTCGAATTTCTATTAGATCAATTATTTCCTAACTTAGGAACCTTAACTAAATATTTGGGTCCACTAGTACAATTGGGTCCACTTCACCTAATGGGGCCACATGTACCAGTCATTCAAGTGTGGGGAATAGTACTAGAGGTTAACTGCAACTTACTACAAGTACATGCATCAGTTTGGGTTCCTCCAATATGAATCCCTACATTTTAGGAGCCACTGGGAGTCCCGGTACCAACCTACTTCAGTTAGTTGGAGTTAGTACTAGTTAGTCTCAGTTATCCCTCAGTTACTTTTAGTTAGTTCACAAATAGTTAGCTAGCACATGCCTTGTATGGATAATGCATGGATTCATGTGGAGTAGGTGCCTTTTCCCGCCTACCACAGTCAGTTGCACTGAGTTAACTAGCTGTCACTTTTTTTTTTACTTAGTTGGAAATCTAGGAGTTTATTTTGGACTCCGATATTGATTGAGAGACCATGAGTTAGAGATTCATTTATATACAGTCATATCTAGTTGGGAGATTCTAATTCATACCCCATGCATTCGAATTATTCCTATGTAAACTATTGTAACACCATATATTATTATTGTGAATGATACTGTAAATTCCTGAGCAGTACTTGTCCGTTTCCTGTGTGGGTTGTTTTGTTCAGTTTGCATCTTCATTCTCTATTCTTTTGCTGCAATCATTATCAGAAATATATTCTTGAAGATTTAAA
>LPNX011058395.1:78717-124945 GCA_001517045.1 Pseudotsuga menziesii | reverse complement strand
TGGCTACCCACTTGCTTCTTTTGCCATCAATGTCAGGCTGTACTAAAACATCTTTGACTGAACCAGAAGGGACATAAGCAATTACCTTGGACTGGAGGATGTAAATTTTGAACGCCTTCAAGGCTTTGATCAATGCATATGCTTGTTTTTCCAAAGGTTCATACTTAAGTTCAGCATCACGAAGTACTCGGCTGAAAAAGGCCACAGGCTGCTCTTGTTCATCATCGTTTTTCTGTAAGAGAACAGCTGCAATAGTGTCATGTGAAGCAAATGAAAAGATGAAAAATTCTTTGTCAAAGCGTGGACTGATCAAAACCGGAGCGGAAGTAATTGCACTTTTGATATCCTGAAATGAAGTTTTGGCCTGTTCAGTCCATCTAACTTCTGAGTCTTTCTTTAACATGCTAATAATGTGCTTGGTTAATTCAGCAAAATTCGAAATGAATCGAGTGGAGAGACTTGGGCCTGTGCCTGCTTGCTAGTCAAATAAAAAATCACAGTTTTCTCTGTTGTTGTACTCAGATTTTGTTACCCATTGTTATTCTGCACTCTGTTGGATTGTTTAGTTTATGCTCACTATTTGATGGAGGAACTTCTTGATGCTTAGTATAGCCATGCATAATGTATGTACTTGGTTTTATAAACCCTGCAGATTTGATGTATTTGGTTGAATGAGCATTATTCTATATGTCTGTTTTATTATTGATCATCTGATGTACAGTTTCTAGAGCACTGGCTTATTAAATTATTTGGGTTAGCAGTCTGTATTTGTGCCATTCTTGTATTCCTCTCGGTCCATTTATTGAAAGTAAATGAATTCTTAAGTTACCAAGCATACTCAGCCATAACCACTGAGTAGTAGTTATCCGAAATGAATCTGCCCACTATGGCTTGCACAAATGCACCCCAGGGCTTTGAAGCCCCATTCACTGCTGTGCGTACTAGCTCTGTAGGGGATACCACCTCCCCAACCGCTGCAAGTTCATCCCGAACTGCAGAAATCCTGGTAAGATATGCTGTGACTCCCTCACCCCCATTCATCTTTATACTTTTGAGTTTCTCTTTGAGAACCATCTTCCTGTTCTCATTGGAACTCTCATACAAACTGATCAAGGCTGACCACATCAAGTGTGCCCTAGTCTTGCCTGAAATGTGAGGGATTATGTGGTCTTTAACTGCATCTAGAATGATCCTCCTAGCTTTACAGTCCTTCTTGTTGAAAACTGATAGAGCTGCTGCATCTGCTGATGCGGGAATGACAACCGGGTTAGCTGTAGTGTTCCTAACTATATCCGGCCATAACTCATTCTCCTCTAGTATCAGTAAAATTCTGGCCTTCCACAGCACAAAAATTCCTGTCCCATCCAGCCTATCCTCCAGTCTAAGACCTGTAGCCATCTCTACACCAACCCAACAAAGTGCTGCTCACTGACAGAAGGTTAAATACTAAAAAAATTCTGAGATCTGAAAATTTCTGTGTGTCTGCAAACTATCACTGTTTTGTGCCCCCAAGCTCTGATACCATGAAGAAATTCTGCGTTTTACTGTTTGCTGGTTTATGTCAACATTTCGTGGTTTTCACATACAGCCGGTTTTGCATTGGCTGTAGGTTACTTATGAAATTTTACTGAACAATTAAACACACAGTAAAATACACTAACAGGCTGAAAAACACATTTAACAATCACACCATAAAATGATGGACTCGAAAATTTTTGGCCAAAATCAAGCCCTGGAAAAACCCCCACGGGGAAAACCAGTTAGAGAGAGAGAGAGATTTTATTATCTTCAGCAAAATATCAGAACAGAAATACAGTGAAAATTTAACTTATCTCCACCCAAGATTTCATCTCAAAATCTTGAAAAACGTGCCCAGCAAAGCCTTGACAACTGTGCAGAAAAATAACAACAGTCCGTACAACTGTACGGCCTTGATTTCTGTGCCCTGTTTTATCTCGAAAACTGTGCAGAGTTTACCTCGATTTCTGTGCAAAAAATCTGCCTAGAAAACTGTGCCAAAATCCGTACTATACGGAATCCGTACACCTCGAAAACTATGCAGCGTTAAATGTGGTCCGTACCTCTGTCTCGATTTCTGTGCAGCATTAAATGCAGTCCGTACACCCTCGATTTCTGTGCAGAAATAAATGCAGTCCGTACACCCTCGATTTCTGTGCAGAAATAAATGCAGTCCGTACACCCTCGAAAACTGTACCAGCAATTAATGCGGTCCGTACCCTCGATTTCTGTGGAGTCTCTCTTCTTGGGAATCGTGCCAATGCCCTAGCTCGACCTCCTTCTCTCTCAGCTCAGTCTCTCCTTCTCCAAAAATGAAAAAGTGAAGTGTTTTGCCTCCCTCAACCCTTTTTGTCTAAACCCTAAGTGGGAATCTAATCCAACGATGGAGAAAGATCCAATCCAATGGCTAAGATTCAATGAGAGTAAAAATCACATTTATTTAAATCACTTAAATAAATTTACTCGCCCACTTAAATTTATCAAAAAGTTATAAAGTCTCATTAAGTAGCTTTTAATGTGAGGGTCACCTTTTTCCCTTTTCTAAGTGACTTAGGCAAAAAGTTACTTAGGGAACAAATTCCTAGGTACAAAACTAACACTTACTACTTAGTCATACACAATAGAAGATAAATCATAGCCACCTGCAACTTTCTAAACCACACATTTATTATCAAAGTAGAATTAGGTGTATTTAAATTGAATTTCATATATTTTTAAAGATCGCATATTTGAAAGGATATGACAGGATCAAGGATTAGTTAAGATCTCGTTATTCCTAGATAATTATCATATTTGCATAACATGAAGAAATCATTTTGCTTGCCACACATACAGACCACCAAGTATGATGTAAAAGATCAGTCTAGAAACATCAGCTCCCAGTTAGGGTCTAAGAGGGCAAGCATACCGAACTGCAGATCAGAGGGGGCAAAAATTGATGCAGAAAGCACAAATTGTTTTATCAAAATAAATATAGATTATATAATATATAGATATAGTAGATATAAGTATATACATTGCATAATATACTAACTATCATGTATAGCTATTATCAATATATATAAACAGCATTTACTAATGTTCATACACTTTATAGTCAAAACTCAACAAACTGCCCCATCTTTAAGCACAGTTTAGGTATTCCACATGTACCATTGCAAAACTTATAAAAGTAAACACTAACTCGAACAGAAGTAGAATCTTCAACCTCATGGAAGGATGATATTACAAAACAAATCTATATAGTATGGAAATATAGCTTTACTTTGTTCCAAACAGATATTGTTTCAAAAGAAATAGAAGAAAATTTTTGAATGAATGGAATATCACCTGTAAGGGATGTGCTTGTGACTCACTGGCTCTCGATACTTCTTTGCAAGTCCAAAATCAATGATATACACCTTTGAAGAGGAAAAAATTAGTTGGCCCCAAAACATTTCTGATGAGAAATAGTTTGAACAAAACTATCTAATTACATACAGACAACAACTAGCAAAAGCACATGGTTGCATTTCTTACATAGACCGAGAATTCTACCTGATTTGCTCTCTTCCCAAGGCCCATGAGAAAATTGTCAGGTTTGATATCCCTGTGAAGAAAGTTTTTTGAATGAATGTACTCAACCCTATTCAACTGCAAAATATGATGTACCCATTAGCATTGTGAATGCCTACAAAATTCCTGATGAGAACAAAATTTGATGATTTACATCAAGCCATGCACTCAGAACTCATACCATCTGATCTGCAAGCATGAGAACAGTCTTCAGGGAAAACTTCCTACCACAAAAGTTAAAAAGATCTTCAAGGCTAGGCCCTAATAAGTCCATCACAAGGACATTATACTCTCCTTCAACACCAAACCATCTTATATTTGCAATTCCCGCTGCAAAAGAACCAAATAAAGTAAACTCATTTGATATAATCTTTAAGAACTTGCTTTCAGTGAAATGTGAGCAAAGGTAAATATTTTCTTACTTCCTACTTGTGGGACCTTATAAAGGAAAAGTGAGTAAAGGTCAAGATTTTCTTACTTCCTGCTTGTAGGACCCTATAAAGCATAGATTCATATAAAAGCTGTGGGTGTTTAGTCTTCGCATTTTCCTGAAGACAAAACAATGTCCACATATCAAACCTTTATTGATGAAGGACCAGCGTGGATCCACATCCAAATCATAAACTTTTTGAAATTCAGCAGAATAATATACCAAGCAATCAAAAATTGACAACCACATCAAATGCATTCATCTACAGTTGAAGAGAACTAGTGGGTATCATTCCAAGCTCATCGACAATATTAATGGTAACAAATCAAAACTTGAATTTCTCCAAACAGCAAAGTATAACGTTTTGTAGATATATTTTAATTAAAATATAATTATGAAACTGTACAAGCCAATCCACAATCAGCAGAAACTCCACTCTACCAAATACCTTGGCTTTATGTAGATAACAAAATATATTCAAAATCCCCTTTTCCAAACAACCAATAGACATTTAAAACAATTAGAAAGGCCTCCAGACTCCAGAGGACATCATTACCAATTTTAAAAAGGAAAACAACTTTAATATGGTATAATGAACACAGAAAAAAAAAAAATGGCAAAACCATGATGTATGTTTTATGATTATCCACAGGAGGTATGTTATTGATACTCTAATACTTTGGAAGGGATGGAATGAATCAGAGTTTTAGGCCAAGAAACCTTTGTCTCTTAAAATTGATTTTAAAAAGCTTATAATCATGTCAAATGGCCACGTCTTCTTGCTGTGTTAGACCTTATGGTTTGACCATTTTTCCTGCATATCATCGAGACACTCTTTGCAAATGGGTCAGCATGCCTAAGCCATCAATGGTGTCAAATGATCATCTTAAGAGATTGGACTGTGCCAGTCTTTCAGAAAAAGTTGCCCACTAGTGCCTGTAAGTTTTTCACAAGTTTCAGCCTCCGGTTTAGAAGTGAAAATATCTCAGTTTATTGACAAACCCAGAAAATGTAAAGGCTGGAAATAATCATAAATTTTCAGACTTAAAAACACTGTTGTAACTTCAATCTTTTCATGGACAGAAAGTAAATAAATGCACACCATTTAACACACAGTACTTAGAAATTTTTGGCCAATGGCCCTGGAAAACCCACAAGGGGAAAACCAGTCAGAGAGAGAGAGATTTTATTTTTCAAGAAAAAATTTCTTTTACAGCAAAAAACTCAGAAATTTCAAAACCAACTTATCTCAACTCAGAAGAGAAATTTCTGTCTTGTTTTCCGTGCCGAACAGTAAATACCCAACTCAGAAAATTTACTGAAGGCTGCCTCAAAAAATGTGCCAGTACGGAATGTACGGCAGCTGCTGTACGGCCTGCAATAAATGTCTTGGTTTCTGTGTTGTACGGCTGTCTCGATTTCAGTGCCCAAAAATCCCTTCCTCAATTTCTGTGCAGTACGAACCCACCTCGATTTATGTGATGTACTTGAGCCTCGATTTTTGTGTTGTACGGAACCGTACAGTACTGCCTGTACGGAAAGGCAGCAATTAATGTTGTTGTCTCGAATATTGTGCCATCCTTCCCACCCCGAAAACCGTGCCCAGATTTTGCTGCTCTTCTCCTCAATATCCATGCCCACTGGAAATCACTTCAGCTTGGTGCCTCAAAAATCGTGCCTCTCTTCAGCTCTCTCTCTTCTCTTCACTCTTCTCTCAAGAATGAATATGTTTTGCCTTTTCCCTTGCTTTTTGATTGAACCCTAGGTAGGTGAAGAGCCATCTAATCCAATGGCTGAGATTATATTAGGTCTAGGGATGAGAATAAATGCTCCATTTAATTTCTCATAAAAATTAATTTCCTTCACCCACTTAAATTTATCAAACTTGACTTTAATCTCTAAAGTCACATTAAATGTTCCACTCAAGTCATTTAATGCAAGGGTCCCTTTATTTCCCCTTTTAAGTGACCTAGAGGAACACTTTCCTAGGTACAAAAATCAACACTCCCTCTTACCAACGAAGGTGTTCTGCACCACTCCCAACTTGTCTCTAAAGAAGACAAACTTGCCCCTCCCCAAAGATTTCGTCAAAATATCTGCAACCTGCTCATCAGTGGAAATGTACTGTAAAGTCACTGCTCCTCTCTGAACATAATCTCAGATGAAATGATACCTGATCTCAATATGCTTTGACCGGTCATGATATACTGGATTCTCAGAGAGCTGAATGCAACTCTGATTGTCACAGTAGATCACTATAGGCCTCAGCTCCCGACCAAATAAATTCACCAGCAACTTGCGAAGCCACAGCGCCTCGCAGCTGGCCTGACTGGCTGCCATATACTCAGCCTCAGCGGAACTCAAAGCAACAGATTTCTACTTTCGACTGAACCACGACACTATTGTCGAGCCCAAACTGAAACAACATCCGGAAGTGCTCTTCCGATCTGCCACACTACCTGCCCAATATGAGTCTGTATAACCAACCAATCTGATCCCATCCGACCTCCTATAGTCCAGACCATAATCCATTGTCCTTGCTAAGTATTGCAAAACATGTTTTGCAGCTACCCAATGCACACTCCTAGGCTCAACCATGAACTAACTAAGAGCGTTCACTGCAAAACACAAATCTGGTCAAGTGTTGACCAGATACATCAATAAACCAATGAGCTGATAGTATAATGTAGGATCTACCAACTCTCCCTCAGAAGCATGAAGCTTCTTCCAGTTGGCGATCATCGATGTCGACATCGGCCTGCAATCCTCTATCCTAAATCTCCTCAAAATATCAACTGCATACTTTCCCTGTCCCAGGAAAATATGTCCAGGCTCTTGCCAAACCTCCAATCCCAGAAAATAGTGCATCAACCCAATCTCTGTCATCTCGTACTCTGTAGCAAGATCCTTCTTGCAAGCTGCAATGGTACTCTGTCCCCCTGTGATAAACAAGTCATCAACATATAACAGAAGAATAAGCAGATCATCTCCAACCATGATGAAGTAGAGATTCGGATCTGCTTCACTCTTCTGAAACCTCATCCTCTGCAAGTAAGAATCAATCCTGGAGTACCATGCTCTAGGAGCTTGCTTCAGCCCATACAAGGCTTTCTTCAACCTGCAAACATGAGACTCTCTCTCATGAATCTCAAAGCCCTAAGGCTGCTCAACATAAATCTCCTCATGTACGATTCCATTGAGAAATGTGATCTTCACATCCATCTGATGGATCTTCCAACCCATTTACGTTGCAATGAAAATCAATGCCCTGATCGAAGTATACCGAACAACCAGCGCAAAGGTCTCATCATAATCAATACCCTCAACCTGTGAAAACCCCCGCGCTACAAATTTGGCCTTATACTTCTCCACATTCCCATCTGCAGCATGCTTTAGCTTGTAAAGCCACCGAGGAGTCACCACTAACTTCCCCTCAGGTCTCGAAACTATTTCCCACACATCGTTCTTCATGATGGAATGGTAATCATCCATCATTGCTCTCGCCAAACATGATGTTGGGAGGCCTCCTCAAATGTAGAAGGCTCAGAATCACGTGTACTAGCCACCGACAGCATGCCCAATTTGTCAGGCATGTTGATGGCCCTCACTAACTCCCGAGGTGTCCCAAACTTCTGAGCTTCCTTCAAGGTCTCCCGAAGCCACTTAGGCTTCTTCTTCCCTGAAGGTTCTTCCCACACTGGCTTGTCCTCATCTGAAGAACTACCAGAGCTAGAAACCCCAGTAACCTGTGAACCAACAGCTAGTGTACCAGCAATTGGAGAACTCTGTGATCTTGATGCTCTGTACGGTGTACCTGTAATCGTAGACCCATCATCTGTCCTCGAAGACCTTGCTAGCTGAACCATTGAAACTAGTGAACCTGTGCCTGCACTGAGTGGTCCTATAACCCCGGAAACCTATGATCCTGACTGTTGCACTAATGGAACCTAAGTAACAACATGAGGTGTAGGAACTTGCTACTCTGACTCTCTCGACTTCCTGAAGGCCCGCTTCTCCTCAAACTTCACATCCCTTCTCACAACAACTTTCCTCTGAGAGGGAAGATAAATACGGAAGGCCTTCAAAGTCTCATCATAGCCCCACAAAGATGCCCTTCTCTGCAATGGGCTCCAACTTTGTCCTCTTCTCAGAAGGGGCATGAGAGTAAGTCAAACTACCAAATATCCGAAAATGGCTAACCTCGGGCTTCTTGCCTGAAAAACACTCCTCAAGTGTCATGTTCCCCACGGCACGATGGGGACTCCTGTTCTGAAGATATACATCTGTGTTGCAAGCCTTGGCCCATAGAAAGAAAGGAAGAGACTGGTCATGCAACATAACTCTAGCTGCTCCAACAACAGACCTGTTCTTCCTCTCTGCTACTCCATTCTGCTCTGGAATATATGGAACCGCCAATTGTCTCTTGATACCCTCTTGTTTGCAATATCCATCAAACTCCTTGGAGGTATACTCACCCCCGTTATCCGATCTAAGAACTTGGATCTTCCTCCCTGTCTGGTTCTCCACAAGAGCTTTGAACTCTTGGAACCTCTGCAAGACTTCCTCAGATTTCTTGCTCTTAAAAAAGGAGATCCAGATCTTCCTGGAATGGTCATCAATGAATGTCACATAATACTCGTATCCTCTCAAGGATACAGAAGACATCGGTCTGCACAATTTGAATGTATCAAGTCAAGAATCCCTGTTAACCTGCTATCACTGCTCGAAAAAGCAGTCTTAGTGTACTTTCCCAAAGCACACCCCTTGCACACATCACTCTGCCCTGTGCTGAACTCCGGTAAACCTGTAACCATATGTCTCAACAACCCCAAAGGTGGATGATGCAAGTGAGCCATCCTCCTATGCCAAAGCTCACAAAGCTTACTGTTGTTGCTATGTGCCAAGGCATGCTAAGGCTGAAACAAGAGCCTGTACAGTTTCCGGCATCTAGCTCCAATGGCAACTGAAGCAGATGGTGCTGCAGTCTTGGGAAACATATGCACATGTCCATCCAGGAAGGACACCCCAAGACCCTGATCCTCGATCATGGAAACTGAAACTAGGTTTTTCTTCAGCCCAGGTACATACAATACATCTCTCAACACCATGGGACTCATGGACTCCCTCTGAAAGGTAATGGTCCCACGCCCAACAGCTCTGACTGATGAGTCATCTCCCAATACCACCTCCACATCAGTCTCTGTCTGTGAAAGCTCGGAGAACATCTCACGAGCACCTGTCATGTGGCTCGAGGCTCCGCTATCAATATACCAAGTGCTGGAAGCAGATGCACTGTAGGAATGGTCTGTCACCAGGGAAAACTCCCTATGTCTATCAACATCCGCACTGGAGATAATAGATGCTCTCTCTATATCAATATGCCCAGTGCACAGAGAAAACTCACTCTAAAATCTCGCTGCAAAGTCATCGACCTCCGCTGAAGTTGTTGTCTACTGCTGCTTCTTCTTCTTCTCGTTCAGACACTGCCCAGCATAGTGTCCCATCTTATGACATGCAAAGCACTTTACAGTGCTCAAATCCTTCTTTTGCCCATCTTTCTGCTTGGCCCCACCCTTCTTGGAACCCTTCTTGTTCTTCTTCTTCCACTTCGCTGTCAAGGCCACATCCTCCTCACCCTCCCTACTAGTAGAAGCACTGCACTACAAAAGACCCCTCCGAGTCTCCTCCTGAACAAAATCATCACAGACCCACCATACCCTATGAAGGTAAGTTCTCCCTAGCCACCAAACCCTATACAAACACAGCCCAAGGTTGTGTCACCCCATTCAAGGCTGTCCGCACTAGCTCAGGACCAGTAACAACCACCCCAACTGCTACAAGCTCATCTCTCACCTAAGAGATCCTAGTAAGATAAGCCATACAAACCTCTTCTTTGACCATCTTGATACTCTTCAGCTTCTCCCTCAGAACCATCTTCCTATTCTCATTAGAACTCTGAAACAATCCGATAAAAGCACTCCACATCTCATGTGCATGATCCTTCGCTAAAATGTGTGGAATAACATGGTCTTTAATAGCATCCAGGATAATCCTCATGCCCTTAATGTCCTTCTTCTCAAAGGCAACCAATGCTACTGAATCAGTAGTAGCACTGGGAATGACAATGGGGTGAGCAATAGTATGATTGACTACCTCATCCCACAACTCATTTTCCTTCAACACAAGCAATATCTGGGCCTTCCATGGGACAAAGTTCCCCGCCCCATCTAGCTTATCCTTCGTTCTCAGTCCGGCAAGTTTCAACAAAATGGTGCTACTATCACAAGAGTTTTTATGAATTCTAGAAATGACTTTTCTGTTTGCAAAAATTAGTTTTCTGCCCCACGCAGCTCTGATACCATGTAAGTTTTCCACAAGTTTCAGCCTCCGGTTTAGAAGTGAAAATATCTCAATTTATTGACAAACCCAAAAAATGTAAAGAGTGGAAATAATCATAAATTTTCAGACTTAAAAACACTGTTGTAACTTCAATCTTTTCATGGACAGAAAGTAAATAAATGCACACCATTCAACACACAGTACTCAGAAATTTTTGGCCAATGGCCTTGGAAAAACCCACAAGGGGAAAACCAGTCAAAAAGAGAGAGATTTTGTTTTTCAAGAAAAAATTTCTTTTACAGCAAAAAACTCAGAAATTTCAAAACCAACTTATCTCAACCCAGAAGAGTTCTTGATTGTTTTCAACCCTTTTTAAGTCGGCAATAATTCTTTCAGCATCATTGTTTTTTTCCTTAGTTTCTGTCATATGATTTTTTATTTTTTGTTCATCCTTTATACTTCCCTAATTCTTCAAGAGCACTTACAAGTTCTGCTTCAAGATCTACTACACCTTCTACTTCTTCCTCAAGGATTTTGTTTTCTACTCCCATGAATAGGACTTCTGTTGAATTTTACAGGTTAGATGAGTGTTAATACAAATACTTAACTTCAATACATGAACATATAAAAACTTAGGTAAAATTTAAACTACAATAAAACATAACAACATAACTTTCATTTCTTTCAACTTAACACTCTATTGGTCACTGCATTAATTTTAACACTATGTTGGTCACTGCGTTAAAGTTGATCATTCAAATGTTTCACCAAATGTCATGTACAGAAAAATAATAAATAACATGTGCAATAAACTAAATCTCAAATAAACTACAGATGATAAAAAATCATAACCATTCGTTGGATCCTCCTTATACTCATTTAGTTCTGAGTTTGATCTTGTCACTGAAAGGACAAGTCAAACTGGTTAAACCATATACGTACCTTGAGAGAGAGAGCGTTCAGGTAGGAGTAAACAAACCTCAGGTGCTTCAATAAAAAATCATGCAAGTGACCATGGGTAAGGAAAGACACGTAAGTGTTGCAAAATCTGTAAGCAATTACCCACCCGTAAGAACTCACACAGAGTTCAATCACAGAGACATGTCTAGAGATGAGACCGTAAGCAATCACTTACAGAACTCACACAAAGATCAAATGCAGCAGAGGGAGGTCGAGCCCGTAAACAAACATGCCGAGGAAGAATCCCAGCAGAGGGAGATCGCAAACACGCTGAGGTAAGACTCAGTTCGGCAAATCGCAAAGATCGTGAATACAGAAATTGTAGAGAGAGATCAAGCAAATCCCATGAGAAATCTCGGTGGGGAGTCACGATAAAATAATAGCAGAATAAACAAATCGCAAAGACTCACGCTCAGAGAAATCGCAGAAGCTCATGCTAACGAAAATCACAGAGGCTCACGTTAAGAGAAATCGCAGAAGCTCATGTGAGGAGAAGATTGCAGACAGCCCGTGAGGGAAAATCAATCAACCCGCAGACAGAATGCAAGCAGCCCGTAGGTAAATCGCAGAGGTAAAACATGCAAATCTCGTGAAGGATAATTGCGAAGGTCACCGGAGAAAACAACACTTAAAAATCGCAGAAGTCACCGTCGAAAAACACGTGAAGAAAAATCACAGAGGATTGATGGATAATAAAAAGTAAGTCTTTGGTTTATATATAGGTTAGCGTAGGTGATTCAAAAAAATACTTAAGAACAAGTTAAAAGAAAAAAGAAAAAATAGGTGGACCAAAAGTAAACCGTCACGAAAATGAAATAACAAAAGTCCAAAGGTTTTATTACAATTTTATTACAATAAAACCATAAATTAAGTAATTGGTCCAAAAGTAATATAAACATACTTTAAGTAATCATAAAGTAATAAAGTAAAAGGACTTAAACATACTTTATGTAATCATAAAGTAAAAGGACTTAAACATAAGATTAAATGGTCCAAAAGTCTATTAATAAAATCATAATATTTTATTAATAAGACTAAAATAATTATTTAATGAAATTATAATAAAGTGAAAGTCCAAAGGTCCAACATAAGGTAAATAGTCCAAAACTATAAGTGGGTCAAGGGTTCTTTAACAAAACATAAGGTAACCATAACAATACATGGTCCAATGGTCTTTAATAAACCATTAAGTAAATACACTCCATAAAGTAGGAATCATCATAGTCAAAGGCGCACACAAGTGAGAGTGCTAGGACCAAGTAAGAATAGGACCAAGATTCAACAACCACAAGATCAAGGTGAACTGTAAAGGTGGACAATCATTCAATCAGGACCAACAAGACCAAAGACTTTTCTCTCTCTCAAGATACATAGTTTTTATATATTTTGTCAACACTGTATAAGGGGGAAGATCCAAACGGATGGTACAATCCTTCTGTCCTTAACACTGCTCCTAAGGGTTAGGTGTTAGGGACATCGTCAAGGGGTGGCCAGTCCCTTGAGAAGCAATCTAGCAATAATCGATTAGGAGAGGGGACATCATTATCTTCCATTCTTAATGAATGGCTTTCAGCCTTAGGTTGAGTTTCAGTCTCACACTGAATCATGTTGAACAATCCCTAGACCCTGACCAGGTCCTCCATTCTCTTGCAAAATGGTTCTCAGTACTAAGTTGAGTTTCAGTCTTACAATGAAAGTTGATCAACTACCTGCAGAACCTACTTGGATATCATGTCCCTGGTCCCATACCAGAATATATCTCTGCCTCTATATGCAGGCTCTACTTGGACATCACATCCTTGGTCCCAGACCAGAATACACTAGAGGCATATAGGGGCCCTAGCCACATGCTAGGGGCTTTTCCATGGCATCAACCTGCTTTGTCGTAAACCAAGAACTCCAAGAGACTACTGGGGGCCCTAGGGTACCTTTTAGGGTCTTACTCTATTCTAGTCAACTGACTAGGAAACCATTATCTGAGAATGGGTCTCGCAGCTGCACTAACTTTAACACTCCCTCTCAGCAAGAGGGACATTCTCAACACATCGATAACATATTGTACCCTTACGTTGTGATAACTCATCTCGATGTCTTTCAGCCTATCATCAAATACAGGGTTTCTTGAGAACTTCAAACAGCTCTCCATCTTAGCACGAAGCATGATCTCATAGATCTTCTTGGAAGTTATAGTTCACTTCCCTTGATCGCTAAGAATTACTTTCCACAAATCAATTTTCCAAATCTGTTGTTGGACTAACTCCTCATAATAGGAGTAAATCAGTGACATGAAGCTTTTCAATAGGCTTCTTAATGAGATCAAATGTAGGCTTCTTGGCCTTCTCCCTCTACTTCTCTAAGTAAGAAATCTTGTAGGTTATCTTTGAGTCACTGGAGGACTAATGGAAGATCACTCTTTCATCTTCTGCAACCCCACTTGGTTGGGGACTAGAGAGTACAAATTTCTCCCTCTTGATCTCTAAATCTTGACTGGGGTAAAGAGTTTTAACAGCCTATCCTGGGACCTTATAGAGGTCACCTTCATGAACTCCAATCACAATGGATGAGTTTATACTTCTACCTTTAAACCATATCAAAACTTTTCCTTCTGAGAAAGTTACAGAGTACCCCTTGTCTTCTAAAACTGTCACTGAAATAACATTCTTCTTTAGATCACGAACATATAAAATTTCCTCAACATTAATCAACGCACCTGAAACAAGCTGTATGTTGGTTGAACCAACCCCTTTAATGTCAAAGGTACTTCCATCTCCAAGTTCCACTTTCTTGTGGAACTGCTTGACCTTGAAAGTTGCCAAGGTCTCCTTGTGTCCAGTCATATGCTTAGTGGCTCCACTGTCTATCCACCAGGAATCTGAAAAGTTAGAGGTGGGACTTGAAATTGTTGAAGCCAAGTAATATTCTTTTCCTTGATCTGGATTCTTGGTCTCAACCCTAGACCGTTTTTGTTGAGGTTGCTCTTCTTTTGTAGCAACTAAAACATGGTGTTTCTTTCTATGCCAATTTTTGTTAGATGGTTTTCTACACCCCCATGCATAATGACCAGGCTTACCACAATTATAACACTTTACTCTTGATTTAAAGGAATGCTTACCTCGAGGTTCCTTACTATGATCCTGGTGTAAAGAGGGATTCTTTCCTTTCTTTGTTTTGACGACTAGAGCTTGGTTCTTTTATGGTGGGGGTACTGATCTGCTTTGGCCCCTACTTTCTTCATCTAAACAATCATGCCACAACCTTTCAAAATTGGGTTGATCCCCTCTTCCATTTACTGAAGCCAAAAATGTCTCCCACGTTGTAGGAAGGCCATCGAACACTGTCTGCACAAGATCATCGTCTTCTATCTTATCTCCAATGGCCAGGAGTTGATCGCTTATCTGAGCAATCCTGGAAAAGAAAGTTGCAACAGTCTCGTCTTTCTCCATCTTAAGTGATCTAAGTTGTTTCTTCAAGGCTCTTCTCTGAGTAGGATCTTTCTTCTCATAGAGGTTATATTTAAAGCATCGAAGCATTCTTTGGTTGTCCTTAACGGAGCTAACACAGCCATCAGGTTATCTTTAATTGAGTCAAAGATAACCCGCTTTGCTTTGGCTTGCTTTTTCTTGAATGCTGCTCTTCCTTGGGCTGTAGTGGGCTCTTCAACAACTCTAGTAACCAAATCATCTAGATCGCTTTCTTCTAGGATATTTAGAACGCTAGCCTTCCATGCATTGAAGTTGGAGGCCCCCTTAAGCCTATCTTCTGATTTTACTTAAGGAGTAGTCATCTTAACCTTTACTTGTCAACTTGAAAGTAAGCTTCTATGAAGCTTGAAGAGCAAGCTTCTCTGAAGTATAGATCTTGTCTTAGGATCGTTGTAGTTTATGTTTGCTGCAAAACAGAGTTAGCTACACCCTAAGCTCCGATACCATGTTGAATTTTACAGGTTAGATGAGTGTTAATACAAGTACTAAACTTCAATACATGAACATTCTAAAACTTATGTAAAATTTAAACTGCAATAAAACATAACATAGCTTTCATTTCTTTCAACTTACCGCTCTATTGGTCACTACGTTAACTTTAACACACTGCTGGTCACTGCGTTAAAGTTGATCACTGAAATGTTTCACCAAATGTCATGTACAGAAAAATAATAAATAACATGTGCAGTAAACTAAATCTCAAATAAACTACAGCAGATAAAGAATCATAATCATTCATTGGATCCGCCTTATACTCAGTTAGTTCTGAGTTTGATCTTGTCACTGAAAGGACAAGTCAAACTGGTAAAACCATATACGTACCTTGAGAGAGAGAGAGCGTTCAAGTAGGAGTAAACAGACCTCAGGTGCTTCAATAAAAAATCATGCAATTGACCATGGGTAAGGAAAGACACAAGTGTTGCAAAATCCGTAAGCAAGTAACCACCCATAAGAACTCATACAGAGTTCAATCACAGAGACATGTCTAGAGATAAGACCGTAAGCAATCACCTACAAAACTCACACAAAGATCAAATGCAGCAAAGGGAGGTTGAGCCTATAAACAAACATGCCGAGGAAGAATCGCAGCAAAGGGAGGTCGAGCCTGTAAACAAACATGCCGAGAAAGAATCACAGCAGAGGGAGATCGCAAACAAGCTAAGGTAAGACTCAGTTCGGCAAATTGCAAAGATCGTGAATACAGAAATTGCAGAGAGAGATCAAGCAGATCCCGTGAATAATCTTGGTGAGGAGTCATGATAATAAAATAGCAGAATAAACAAATCGCAGAGACTCACGCTCAGAGAAATCGAAGAAGCTCATGCTAATGGAAATCACAAAGGCTCACATTAAGAGAAATCGCAAAACCTCATGTGAGGAGAAGATCGCAGACAGCCCGTGAGGGAAAATCAATCAACCCGCGAACAGAGTGCAAGCAGCCCGTAGGTAAATCGCAGAGGTAAAACATGTAGATCCCGTGAAGGATAATTGCGAAGGTCACCAGAGAAAACAACACTTAAAAATCGCATAAGTCACCGTAGAAAAACACGTGAAGAAAAATCACGAAGGATTGATGGATAATAAAAAGTAAGTCTTTGGTTTATATATAGATTAGCGTAGGTGACTCACAAAAATACTTAAGAACAAGTTAAAAGAAAAAATAAAAAATAGGTGGACCAAAAGTAAACCGTCATGAAAATGAAATAACAAAAGTCCAAAGGTTTTATTACAATTTTATTACAATAAAACCATAAATTAAGTAATTGGTCCAAAAGTAATATAAACATACTTTAAGTAATCATAAAGTAATAAAGTAAAAGGACTTGAACATAAGATTAAATGGTCCAAAAGTCTATTAATAAAATCATAAGATTTTATTAATAAGACTAAAATAATTATTTAATGAAATTATAATAAAGTGAAAGTCCAAAGGTCCAACATAAGGTAAATAGTCCAAAACTATAAGTGGGTCAAGGGTTCTTTAACAAAACATAAAGTAACCATAACAATACATGGTCCAGCGGTCTTTAATAAACCATTAAGTAAATACACTCCATAAAGTAGGAGTCATCATAGTCAAAGGTGCACACAAGTGAGAGTGCAAGGACCAAGTAAGAATAGGACCAAGATTCAACAACCACAAGATCAAGGCGAACCGTAAAGGTGGACAATCATTCAATTAGGACCAACAAGACCAAAGACTTTTCTCTTTCTCAAGATACAGTTTTTATATATTTTGCCATCACTGTATAAGGGGGAAGATCCAAACGGATGGTACAATCCTTCTGTCCTTAACACTGCTCCTAAGGATTAGGTGCTAGAGACATTGTCAAGGGGGGGGGCAGTCCCTTGAGAAGCAATCTAGCAATAATCGATTAGGAGAGGGGACATCATTATCTTCCATTCTTAATGAATGGCTTTCAGCCTTAGGCTGAGTTTCAGTCTCACACTGAATCATGTTGATCAATCCCTAGACCCCGACCGGGTCCTCCATTCTCTTGCAGAATGGTTCTCAGTACTAAGTTGAGTTTCAGTCTTACACTAAAAGTTGATCAACTACCTGCACGACCTACTTGGACAACATGTCCCTGGTCCCATACCAGAATATATCTCTGCCTCTACCTGCAGATTCTACTTGGGCATCACATCCCTGGTCCCAGACCAGAATACCCTAGAGGCATATAGGGGCCCTAGCCACATGCTAGGGGCTTTGCCATGGCATCAACCTGCTTGGTCATAAACCAAGAACCCCAGGAGACTACTGGGGGCCCTAAGGTACCTTCTAGGGTCTTATTCTATTCTAGTCAACTGACTAGGAAACCATCCTCTGAGAATGGGTCTCGCAGCTGCACTAACTTTAACAACTTCAGCATCTTGATCTTCACTAGACTCATTTGAGCAGTTATCATCCATGGAATAAAAGGTCTTCTTTTTGCTTTTATTTTTAAAAATCCTTTTGTTCTTTGAATCTTCAGGGCACTCATCATGATCTTCTTGTTTGGGATAAGGCAATTGGACGCAAAGTGACCAATTCCCACATAGTTAAAACATTTTAAGGGTAATTTCCCTTTGTACTTACCGGTAGCTCGCTTAAGATTTAACAAGAAGTGCTTCTTCATCATCAGAGTCTTCTGATTGAACCTTTGTCTTAGATTTCTTAGCTACCTTAGATGCTTTAAAAGTTGCTTCCTTCTTTTGAGAATTATCTTGCCCAATCCTCATTTCATAAGTTATGAGGATCCCATATAGTTCTTCTGTGGTGAGTTTATCAAGATCTTCTCTATCTTCTAGAGTGGAAATCTTCGGTTTGTAAATCATTGGAAGTGATCGTAGCACTTTTTCAACTATTTCCTTTTCTTCCAATTCTACTCCTAGCCCTTAAATTGCATTAACGGTTTCATCAAATCTCTCATAGTATTCTGGAGTTTGGCCTTTTTGACCTTGATGTCTCCTTCATAGATGGTCTGCAATTTGTCCCAAATCTCCTTTGTTGTTTTGCAATGCATCACTTTGGGAAAAACTGTTTTGGCTAATCCAACCAAGATTGCATTAACAACATTAGCATTGTATCCAAATTGTTTTATTCCTTCAAGATCCGTGGGAGAAGATTTTGGATATATATACCCTATTTGTACAGACAACCAAACATCTAGTCTAATGGACATTATATAGCTTCTCATCCTAATTCTCCAGAAAGCATAATCTTCTCCATTGAATATTGGAACCTTGGAGGACGTTTTTACTTGTTGATCCATAGTGATAAAATACTCTCTTCAAGTGTTTAAACTTTTAGTGAAGAGCCCGCTCTGATACCAATTGTTAGAAAATCAAGTAACACTGAGAGGGGGGGTGAATCTGTATTAAGCAATATATTTAACAATTTTTATCACTTTAAAACAAAATAAACAACAAACACCGAACACACAATATTATTGAGGAACCCAAATTGGGAAAACCACCAATACTTCCTATTACTGCAAAATTATATTTACAAATAGTTTGTAAGCACCAACTTGTCGGATGCACCAACACCCGTGTTTTTCAGCTTCATGTAAATGATACACCAACACCTTGTTTACTAGCAACAACTGGAAGGAGGCTACGACCCCCTACAGGCTTGCATCCTGTCCTTGCGCCTCCGAACCACCCTTATATGATAATTCGATCTCCGACTTTTGTACACGTTTAGATCTCCAATTGAATGTATAGAGACACTTGTTTGAAGGTTTAAAGCTTTTCTTGTACACCGTCAACCATGCCTCTTCATCTAACAGTCATGTATCTTCATTGCGACCCTTCACCAATCAACAAATCGTAAAATAACCTCTTCGTTTACAAAAACTATGAATTAACAATGCGATAATGCTTCACTTCGATTCTGATAGAAATCCTTTCCGCAATTTCATTTCTGCAACGACCTTTCTACAAATCGTCTTTCCACAACGATTATTCCGCATTTCTCTTTCTGCAAACTATCTTTCCGCTTCCGCAACGACCTTTCCGCATTTATCTTTCCGCAAACTGTCTTTCCGCAACGATCTTTCCGCAATCGTCCTTTCTACAATTTGTGGAAACTCCTTCCTTCCGCAATTGCGGGTTTGCTTTTCGATTTTTCTCGAAACTGCTTCCGCAATTCGTCTTCCGCAATCTGCAAATTGCAGACTGCGGATTACAGGTTTGCTTTTTAACTTTTCTCGAAACTGCTTCCGAAATTCGTCTTTCGGGTTTGCTTTTCATAAATTCTCAAAAATGATTTCCGCAAAGTGTTGCCCACAGATTTAACAAACCTGCACCTAAGCATTGCGAAAACTATTCTAGACCATTGATTTTTCTCTCTTATTATCTGGGCCATCCAAATCTTCACTTCATAGAAACTTAGCGTTATAATGCTTCCGACTCCGCTTAGCCAACTATGTTATTTTGGTTTAATCTTTTGGACTCTTTCATCAATGTTGACAATAATGCCAATTTAATCAACAGTTGCTAGACCACAACATGAGGAACTTCGATCGAGTCTGTCTATGACACATTGTGATTATTCATTATATATTAGAGCCTCACTCCATGTAGAAGATGTCAATGTGTTCTATTCTTATCTCATAAGACTTTCCGTCTTCACATATGGTGGGGAAATAATCGTCTGTTGAATGCCCATTGATGAGCTATCTTTCCTCGCCTTGAAGTGGAATTCCCCTTATGGCTCCAAGACCAACTTTCCTCCAAAACAAATAGTCAAGGATCTCTGTTTCCATATATAGAGTTGGCACTGTTGATTTTTGTACCCAGGAAAGTGTTTTCCTAGGTGACTTTACCCTTAGTCACTTAAAGTGGAAATAAAGTGACCCTTGCATTAAATGACTTAAGTGGAGCATTTAATGTGACTTTAGAGATTAAAGTCAAGTTTGATAAATTTAAGTGGGTGAAGGAAATTAATTTTTATGAGAAATTAAATGGAGCATTTATTCTCATCCCTAGATCTAATCTAATCTCAGCCATTGGATTAGATGGCTCTTCACCTACCTAGGGTTCAATCAAAAAGCAAGGGAAAAGGCAAAACATATTCATTCTTGAGAAAAGAGTGAAGAGAAGAGAGAGAGCTGAAGAGAGAGGCACGATTTTCGAGGCACCAAGCTGAAGTGATTTCCAGTGGGCACGAATATCGAGGAGAAGAGCAGCAAAATCTAGGCATGGTTTTCGAGGTGAGAAGTCTGGCGCGATTTTCGAGACAATAGCATTAATTGTTGCCTATATGGTTCCGTAGAGCACAAAAATTGAGGCTCAAGTACAGCACAGAAATCGAGGAAGGGATTTTTGGGCACTGAAATCGAGACAACCATACAACACAAAAACCGAGACATTTATTGCGGACCGTACTACAGATGTCGTGCAGTCCGTACTGTGGCACGTTTTTCGAGGCATCCTTCAATAAATTTTATGAGTTGGGTATTTACTGTTCGACACGGAAAACAAGACAAAAATACAACTCAAGAAAAGAGAGCAAGAATTAGAAAAGTTCGAAGCTGAATTGATCTTGCTTAGAAAGAAGACAAATGAAGAATCCCTTCAATCAAAGTTTAAGAGCAGTTTAAAAACTCTCGATGACATCTTAAGTTGTCAAAGTTCATCTAGTAATAAAACTGGACTAGGTTATGGCAAAGGGAAAAAGATGAAACAATCCTCCTTCATAAATAAAGAAGGAAATAAAAGAAGTTATGTTGATGCACTTATGAGACCAGTTGTTAAGGAATACAATCAAAAATTTGCTCTCTCTCAAAATGAAAGCAGAACAGGTAATGTGTCAAGCATGCATCAAAAACTCTTTTTGAGAAATTGTTATGCCTATAACAATTTTGGACATATCGCTAGAAATTGTAAAGTAATGGTTCCTATTGGGAAAGGCACTACATCACAATATCATTTCTACAAGAAGAATGCTACTAGAAGCAATCCAAAAGGAAGAAACTTTAATTCTTTTGCTCCTCTGCAAAGTTATAGTATAGAATGTTACAAATGTGGTAATCAAGGACACACTGATAGAAATTGTAAACTAGTGATTCCTATGGAGAATGACACCACAAAATCTCAAGGTAATAAGGAGAGGAAGGATTGGAAGAAGAAGGATGATGTGGAATGTTCAATAGCTCTATATGCAACAGAAAAACAAAATCTATGGCATGTGGACACTGGATGCTCAAAACACATGACAGGAGACCCAAATAAGTTTATAAGCCTAAATAGAAATCAAAAAGAAAAAGTCACTTTTGGAGATAATCTATCCTCTAAAATAGTTGGGAAGGGTACAGTGGCTCTTAGAGACAAGATGAAAGCTTAAAATGTTTTGCTTGTTAAGAACTTAAAATCTAATCTTTTAAGTGTAAGCCAAACATGTGATCAAGGACACATATGTATATTTGATTCCAAGAAGTGTGAAATCAAAAGAAAAGATTCGGGAAAACTTGTTGGGACTGATGTGAGAACTCCAAGCAATGTGTATATTCTAGAAAATGGAGAACAATGTTATGAGTCAAATTGATGAAAGTTCGCTATGGCATAGAAGGATGGGACACTTGAACTTTGACAATCTTGTAAAAATTAGTAAGAAGGAAGTTGTAAGGAATTTGCCAAAGATCATAAAACCACCAAATCATGTTTGTAGACACTATCTTCATGGGAAGCAAACAAGAACAAGCTTCAAAGTCAAAGAGCATACAACCTCTCAGCCATTAGAAATAATTCACACTGATCTTTGTGGACCAACAAGGACTAAAACCTTTCAAGGTGAACATTACTTTATGTTATTATTCGATGATTATACAAGGATGACATGGATGACATTTCTTAAAGAAAAATCTGAAGCCTTTATGAAGTTCAAATCCTTCAAAGCACCGGTTGAAAATGAAGGAAATCTCAAGATTAAATGTCTAAGATCAGATAATGGTGGTGAGTTCACCTCAAATGAATTCAATGAGTTTTGTGAAACTCATGGAATCAAGAGGCAGTTTTCAGCAGCAAAAACTCCTCAACAAAATGGAGTTGTTGAGAGAAAGAAAAGGATAGTCCAAGAAGCAGCCAGAACTATGCTTAATGAAGCAAAACTTCTTGATGGCTATTGGAGAGAAGCAGTATATACAGTTGTCTATGTACAAAACAGAGGACAGCCCAAAGTGAATAGTGACAAGACTCCTTATGATCTATGGTTTGGAAGACCAACTTCAGTTAAATATTTTAGAGTTTTTGGAAGTAAATGCTACATAAAAAGATATGATGATAATCTAGGGAAGTTTGACTCTAGAACAGATGAAGGCATATTTCTTGGATATTCCTCCGCCAAAAAGGCATACAAATGTTATAATCTAAGGTTGCACAAGATCATGATGATACTAAACCAAGAAGAATACAAATCCAAGAAAGTGTGGATGTTGAAGAAACTGATGATGAAGAAATAGATGATAAAGAAAGAAAAAAGTTCCCAAGAAGAGGATGTTTTTGAAGAAGAAGAAGAAGAGAAATTAAAGAAAGAAGAATCACATGAAAATGAGAATGAAGACTCTCCAAGATCAGACACAAAGACGCCATCTAGGTGGGTTTAGAAGAATCATCCTGAAAGTCAAATAATTGGTGACAAAGATTCAGGAGTTAAAACAAGAAGAAAATTATTGTATGATGAAAAACAAGCACTACTTTCGATAATAGAACCCAAAACATTTAAAGAAGCTTGAAAAAGTGAGGATTGGATCAATGCTATGAATGATGAACTTGATCAAATAGAGAAGAACCAAACTTGGGAACTTGTCCCAAGAACTAAATGCATGAATGTTATTGGAACCAAATCGATTTTTAAATACTAGTTCAATGAGCATGGTCATGTAACAAGAAACAAGGCCAGATTAGTATGCAAGGGGTATGCTCAAGTAGAAGGTGTTGACTTTAAAGAAACTTTTGCAACTGTGTCAAGACTTGAAGCCATCAAGATGTTTTTAGCTTTTGCATGCTACAAAAACTTTACCAAATGGATGTAAAATCTGCATTTCTTAATGGAAAACTTGAAGAAGAAGTCTATGTTGAGCAGCCTAAAGGTTTTCTCTTATCAGAAAATATAAATTATGTTCGCAAACTTAAGAAGGCACTCCATGGCCTTAAACAAGCTCCAAGAGCATGTTTCTCATGACTTAGAAAGCATTTAAAGCAGCAAGGATATGGAAGAGGGGCCACTGACAGTAATGCATACATAAAGTTTGAAAACAAAAATAAGATCATTGTTGTAGTCTACGTAGACAATATCATATTTGGAAGTGATCTACAAATTCTAAGTGTAAACTTTGCTTCAGAAATGAAGAAGGAATTTGAAATGTCAATGTTAGGAGAACTAAGATTCTTTCTAGGTTTACAAGTTTCTCAATCAAAAAAAAAGGATTTTCATCTCTCAAACTAAGCATATCAAAGAGATGTTGAAAAAGTTCAAAATGGAAGAATCCAAACCTGTTAGTACTTTTATGGTCACTAGTTGTAAATTGAGCAAGGGTGATGAATCTTTAGAAGTAGATCATACTATGTATAGGTTAATGATTGGTAGTTTATTATATGTAACAACTACAAGACAATATGTAATGCAGGGTGTAGGTTTGGTTGCCAAATTCCAATCAGCCCCAAAAGAAACACATGTGGCTGCAGTGAAAAGAATTCTTAGATATCTAAAAGGTACTGTGGATTATGGATTATGGTATCCAAAAGGCAATAACTTCACTCTAAAAGCATTAACTGATGCAGATTGGGCAGAAAGTATTGATGACAGAAAAAGCATTCGTGGAGCAACATTCTACTTAGGAGATTGCTTGGTGTCATGGCTAAGCAAAAAGCAGTCTTCCATTTCACTGTCTACAACAGAAGCCGAGTATATTGTTGCTGCATCATGTTGTACACAAGTCATTTGGATGAAACAAATAATGGAAGATTTACTTGTAAAATATGAGGACCCCATTGTTATGTAAATTTTTGAGCATTCTCCCAACCCGATTCCAACCACCATTTTCATCATAAGTTTAATGCCCAACCCAATTTACTCTCGGCTGCAAATTAAGTCATTTCTCATAAACAATTTACGATTGAAACGCGAGAAGAATTTTACTACTTTTAATGAGCAGCAATTAGAAAACACAGTCACACATAAAAAAATCAGACTCTGAAATTTTTGGTCAAATGACCCAGGCAAAACCCCAACCTCCAGGGAAAACCTGTTCTAGAGAGAGAAATTTTATTTTCTGCAATAAAATGAAAGTACAGCACTAATAGAGATAAACTTATCTCAACCACAGTGCTCAACAAATTGACTGAATTCAGAAATTTTACAGTCAAAATTTCTGCTAACTTGATGCATCAAAAACCATGCCAAACTGACTGTACAGAATGCCTCGATTTTTGTGCCCACTGTTGTGTTGTACAGATTGTACAGACTACCTCAATTTTCATGCCCACTGTACAACCTGTACAGAATTTTGTTCCCAATAAAAAAAAATCTTCTTCTCGAAAATTGTGCCCATAAAAACTACCTCGAAAAACATGCTCAGAATTTTCCTCGGGAAACTTGCTAAACAAAAATGTGATTTCTGTTGTTGTACGATCTTGGGAAATGTGCCCTCTTCTCTTCTCTCTCCGCTTGCAATTTTTTCTCCTTCTATGCTCTCCAACTCTCATGAAAAAACAAAATGAGACTCAAATGCCTTCCCTTGCCCTTTTGGTGTCTAAATGAGGAAGTTGAATAGTCATCTAATCCAAGGGCTGAATAGTCATCTAATCCAAGGGCCCAAAATGAATTAGATGGATGGATGAGATTAAATGCACTTTTAATTCTCTCCAAAATTAATTTCGCTCACCTCACTTAAATTTATCAAAAAGTCACTTTATTCTCTAAAGTGAAAATTAAAACTTATCTCAAGTTATTAATTGCAAGGGTCACTTTAATTTTCCCCCTTTAATGACTTAGGCAAAATCACTAGGGGAACACTTTCCTAAGTACAAAAATCAACACTACCTCTTACCGAGGAAGGTGTTCTGCACCACACCCAACTTGTCTCTGAAATGAATGAACTTGCCTCCTCTAAGAGGCTTTGTTAGGATATCTGCAACCTGCTCATCAGTGGAATGTACTGCAACTCCACAGCTCCTCTCTGAACATAATCACGAATGAAATGGTATCCAATCTCAATATGCTATGACCTGTTGTGAAATACAGGATTCTCAGAGAGTTGGATGCAACTCTGATTGTCACAGTAAATCATTGTAGGCCTCAGCTCCTGATCAAATAAATCCACCAATAACTTGCGAAGCCACAGTGCCTCACAACTAGCCGGACTGGCTTCCATGTACTCAACCTTATCAGAACTCAAAGAAACAGGCTTTTGCTTCTAACTGAACCATGACATTGCTGCCGAGCCCAAACTGAAACAACATCTGGAAGTAATGGCCAAACGATCGACTTTGCATCCCCACCAGCTGCTCTTGCCTATTACCCACCACCTATGCAACCTACTCTGGCCTCGACCCTGACTCCTCCTGCTCCTTCAGGACAGGTCTACGCACAACAAAACCTCCTTAATCAACCCACCCCCAATAACCAACAAGGGCAGGGAAGAAATAGGAGAGGTAGAAATTGGGGTAACAACCAGCCTCAAGGAGGTGGCCAACAAGCCATCCCTCCCAACAATAACAAAGCTGACCCCCCCGCACAAAATCCCCAGCGTCCTGCTAGACCTGGGAAGAACCCTCAGTTGCGGACTAACCATATGTGCGCCATTTGCAACACTTACTGCCATTACACACATCAGTGTCCTCATATAAACCGCATCCTCCATTTACTCCAAGCGGACAACCAACGTGACCCCAATGGGCCTGCTTCGGCTTAGCCAAACCCAGCACCACCAGGTCCTCCACCTATGGTGCTCCAAAACCCCCTACCACACCAAGGAATGGTTGCAACCCAGCCCTTGGTCCCACTAACACCCGCAACCACTTTTGCGGCTCAACCCATTAATCCTGGTGTCCATCACCTCATGACGTTATCGTCTGATGTCAACCTCCAGACTCGACGAAACCAATATGGTTCCACCAAGGAAACTGTTGACCCATTTGCGACATCTACCTCCACCGCTCCAGATATGGCTTTGCATTTGCCAAGACCCCCCACGAACGAGACTGCCAAAGTCCCGAGGTTACCTTTACATCGCGTCGCGAACAACACCACTGCCAGAGCTGCGCTCAACTATAGTATTGTTGACGACTTGGCCCAGTCTCCCACGGCCATGTCCACTCTGGAAGTTCTCAAAACTTGTCCTTCACAACGTAAAGCGTTGTTGTCCGCATTATGTGTCGTCGATCCTTCTGACTCTAAGTTGATCACCTTCGACCTGGATCAAGGAGAACCCCGGATGCCATCATCCAATGCCTTCCAAGTTCCGGTCTCGATTCAAAATTTGGTTATTCATCAATGCATCATTGATGAAGGGGCATCCACCTATGTTATGTCAACCTTTGTTTGGCAAAAACTTGGATCCCCAACCCTTTAACCCTCTTCCACCGCTCTTTGCGCCTATGATGGTCGTGCTGCTCAACCCCAGGACGTCCTCACGAATGTCCCCTTTGAGTTAGCTAGCAAAACAGTGTTGATTGACAGTGAGGTTGTCAACACCCAACTCGATTACAACCTCCTCTTAGGACATAGTTATGTATGCAATGCGAGTCGTTGCCTCTATCGTCTTTCGACTCTTAATGTTCCCCCATGATGGGAAGATCATGACCATCGACCGATCAACGTACTATGATCCAAAGGGACCAGCCACACCGAAACAAGTCCTTCCTACTATCGACACTACCATCGACGACGTGTCCATACCTTCCCCATCTCCCGCTGGCCCAGGGTTATTTGCCAGCGCTCCTATGATGGACACCTTTTTGTCCTTACCACCTCCTCCTTCGCCGACTGATATATCAGATTTGTGCACTATCGCATCTAGTAGCATTCCGACCTTCTCGCAACCTCAAACGCAACCCTCGCAGAATTATTGGGGTTCATTCCCTGTTCACACGATTCCTTTCCTCTTTCCACCTTCTGGCATCGTGAGTAAGCCAGTCATGGCTACTCTCAACCTGCCTGGTTTCACTTTGGGTATTCCTGTGTGGTACCTGGACCCACCAACCCCTCCCTCGACTCCCCAGATTGTGTTGACCCCCATCCAACCTATTGAAACGATGTCACACCCACCTCCTGGTACAAAAACAACTGCTTTTGTCTCTACTGTTGCTCCCACTCCTTCCACGAAGACTGGGGGAAAGACGCCCAAAGCAACGGCAGAACCACGTCCTCCTCCTACATGTGCTTTATGCGATGTTCAAGGCCATGCGACACAGAATTGTCTCGATTTGCCTATCCTTCGCAACCACATGCGCACTGTACTCGAGACCGACGATGCTCCAGTTGTCAACATACCAACCTTACCTGCAGTTAAAAACAAGTCGTTGCGAACCAACCATCCATATGAAGCTTCTGGCCTATATGGTCATTATTGACACCATTACCCAAACTTGTTTGAGTACCAATCGCTCCTTAGTGGCCTTCACACGCACTCCAACGAGTCCGACATTACCGTCCTTGAGGAGATCCACCCTCCAGTTTCTTCCTGTGACACAACTAACACCATTTACATGATCCCTACTTCCAGTAGTCCTTTCCCGTCCTCGACCGTGGAAGATCCGCCTGATCTATCCCGGCACCACTTTCGCAATGACGGAGAGATCCTTGAACCGCCACCGGTTTTACCCCATTTCACTTAGTCCATGGTGTGGAATCGGGTCTTCCCATTAAATGCCAGATTTCGTCGCTTTGCCTTACCGTCGCACTCCTACCTGATACTTCACCATTAGAACAACGCCTACTTATGCTTGAACAAACCAATGAGGACCGTCGCGCTGCTCTCCAAATGATCGAAGCATCCAAGACTCGATCAAAGTCCCACTATGACTCCCACGTCCATCCCTGCACCTTTAGCGAGGGGGACCTAGTCCTCGTCTACGACCAAGCCAATGATAAGATTGGAAAAGGAAAGTTTGATTCCATGTGGTATGGCCCATATGTCATCCATCGATGTCTTGACAAGGGAGCATATCTCCTCCCTGACTTTGACGGCCACCTCTTGAAGAATCCCTGCAATGGTCTCTACCTCAAGAGGTTCTATGCCTGAAGTCGCTCACCATGAGTACCCTTGTGTCATAGTTTTTCTTACTTGTTTTGCGTCACTTTTACCACAAGTCGATGACCCCCTCTAGTAGTCGCTCCACGTCTAGCCACAATGAGTCCAATGTCGCACTCTGTCGCCTCCTCTGCCCATGAGCGGGTAGATCTAACCCCTCCACCCTGCACCTGCGTCGCTGGTACCCCGCTAGAGGGTGCGGTCCCACGTATGCACACGCACACAGCATGTCATCAATATCTACCACACACATGATCTAGCTACCACTATGCTAGTAAACTATATATGATTGCAACCACAACGCATCATGTATACGTACCATCATGTTCCCAGACCTGTCCAGGAGGTCGAGACATCTATGGATCTCCTTGGTAGTCCATCCACGCATATGGATCGTCCTCTATGAACATAGGAAGCTGCCACCATTGTGCAAAAAGCTCCTGGGTGAAGAAACGACCTAATAGACTACCTCCCTCCCTACTAATTTTTCGAGCCATTTGTCGTAGTCACCTCGATTTGCGGGCCACCACGCGAATCACACCTTGTACATATTGGCATGTTCACGAGCCATCCACTCCATCCATACTACAAACTTGGCCTTATTTTACTGCCATCCATCGTCCCGCAAAGAGGCCCCATCAGTGTTCCACTGTTATTTCTATCAACCATATTCACAACATAACCTCTTTCGGTACATCGAATGCTCCCTCCTTGCATGACTGACCATTACGGAGTTTCTGTTAAGCTCTTTTCTAACTCCTAAAATAATGAAAAGATTGTTGAGCACGCTTGCTTCCTTTCATGCTCGTTAACGTATTTGAAAGGGAGTCTATGTGGCCTCGTTTATCTCCATTTTCGGCCCACGTAGACCATTTAAAGAGAAGGACCACCCTAGCACCTTCCATCTAGGAACGTTTCCCTTTGTCTCCTTTTATGCTTTGTCGAGCATTGGGACTGTAACTTACGAAAAAGCTCACTATGGGTTGCCTTTAAGCTCTTTTCCAGCCCTCTCATCAAGAAAAGATTGTCGAGCAAACTTGGTTTCGTTCATGATCGTAAAAGTGTTTGAATGACCATCCAATCAGTATAAGTTTAACCTTTTTTCGGCCTAGTTGGACTACCTACGGTAAATAAGCCTCTCTACCCCTTTTGGTTGGGAGAGCTCTCCTTTGTACACTTTTATCCTTTTTCGAGCTTAGGAGACTACCATAAGAAAAAGAGACCACACTGGAGTCTTCTTCCTGTTTTCAGACTCTCTAAAAATGAAAACACCATCGAGCATTTTCCTTCTCAAGCTCGATAAAAATCCACGAGATAGTATCATATTGAGCATACTTCTATATTTCTTCGTGCTCCTTAAACTATAAAGAAGGCCCACAACTATGTCTCTAGGCGCCATCACATATGATCACACATTATGGCAGCTTCCCCGCAATGGGTTGCCTTTGTTCAAAGTACTCAGCAATGAGTCTCCCTTGGATCCCCTGGATATCACTAATCCAGTTAACTCCCCCAGTGTTCCCATTGCAGTCATCTTCCCGGATTTACAGCTATGATCCCTTTCCCATGAGTCAGTTTCATTTGCTGCCAAGTCATCCCTGCCGTCATACTCTGAACAAAGGAAGTTTGAGTCCCTCGTACTCCCCTGCCCCTGTGCCCCATTCAGTGTCTCGGTCCCTTGACTGTTCCACATCCCTGGTTATCCCCCTCGCACTTCTATCAAGGAAACATCATTGCCTTGTTAGTTGCAGGTCTCCCTCTGTCGATGTTAACACATCTATTCCAAAGGATAGACCTAGAGGTCCCTGTGTCTCATGTGCTCGACTTCAGTGACATCATCGCACCGTTGAGATTCGTACAGGGTATTGGTTCCTTCATTATTTGGTCGAAGACCCTGGTTATCACGTGACTCTACCACATTGGTGAGTCTACTATGGGACCCATACAGTTTCATGTCCCCTGTGATTTTCAAGTTGCGTTGGCGACAGTGTTCGGAAGCCCCTCAGTGTCCTGCTTTCGTGTATCTCCAGTACTTGATGTTGTCTATTGTACCACAGAGATTTTGACTCTCAATCATTGAGTCCATACAGATGTGTACACCTCCAGATCCAGCAGAGCATCAGTTGTGATGATATTGCATCCAATGAGAATGCCATTGTCCCTATGTATCAGTTCTTCAGATCAGTATTTGTATTCAGCCTCCCATTGAGGCCACCATTATGTATCACCAGTTGTATATGTATTGATCGGCTCCCATTATTTAAGCCTTGATCCCCATTATTTATTTTTGAGACATTGTTATGAGCATGGGTATGCCCGCCTCGTCCATATACATGTCTGAGATTATATGTACCTCATCCATTTTTGAAAAGTAGTACAAACCAAAAGCCACTGTAGTTCGAATAAGGAGACTCCACTCCCCCGCAGTCCTCTCCAGTCTCTCCACCGTTGTCACCATTTTCCCTTGATCTTATGATGTATATTGGCCATACAATGAGCTCCTGCCCTCACACATTAAGGGGCAATCTGTTAACACCAAAAAATGTTCCCTCCATTATTTCCTCCATTTTACCTTCACAACTACAGTTCCACTAAATATGGTCCAAAACATTATTATTCCTTCCCCATAAATGAAGGGAAGTTGAACATTTATTGTGATTTATCGCCACAAGGGCCAAAAACCCCTAAAAATGAGAATGGGTCAAAAACCATGGACAATAAAATACCATGGGTCAAAAACCCTTGGACCATCCAATAAATACATTGTGAAGGCCTCACCAAAACACTTGTTTCCATTTGCTCTCGGTCACACCATACACTTTTCTACCATTATTCCCATATATTGCCATATCATTCCCATGGTGTACGTCGGGTTCACTCCATACCCATTTGGATCCATTCCCCATTTGACAACCATTCGTGGAAGAGACTGGAGACCCAAACCGTGGAGCTGCGAGACCATTTCCTCGGACGGCTACGATGGCCCAACTTCAAAAGAAAGGTGTGTTTATTGTTGTTTCTTGTTATTAGTTAGAATATATTTGAAAAAACCTAAAAAATACTATTATTGTTGTTCTTGTTTCCCGTTATTATTGTTGAATTCTACCCTATGTTATGGACGAGCTAGGGTAGGTTCTTTTGCATGTAGTAGAGGAGAAATCCCCATTACAGGGATACGAGGGACTAGTGGTAATAATCACTTTTCTTCTAAGATATACAATGCTTTGTGGCTGATTAGAAGACCTTGTTGATTTGTCATTAAACAGGACAGCAACGAGGTTACAATTTCAAGAATTTAAAGAGAGAGAGGGATAGAAAAATTCAAAAATGGAGAAGGAAAACAGCCTTAATGAGTCATGACAAGTATGCCTTCTTGGGTGAGGGCTGCTCCTTACGGGCTGCTTGAAGGCTGTTAAATCTGCAAATTCATGCAATTTAGTGTTGTTGGGCAGCCTTGAAAACAGCTTGTTATCTTTACCTGCAAAACTGTTATACTAAATCTGCCACCTATTATGCTTCAAAACCACACTGGTTATGATTTATAATATATGATTTAATTTTAGCAAATCTGAATTATATAGATATTAACAATTGTAATAACTCGGGTCACTTAAATAGATCTACTAAAAATGATGTTCAAAGTAATAAGAATGAGTAGAGATCTAGTAATCTGAAACCTATTTATGCTTCTTCCTTGGACATTGTTGAATTTGGAAGGTACTTAATTATAACCAATGGTACTAAAAGAAGATTTTACCATTAAGTTATAAATCAATGGTAGTTAGTTTTACAGCATGGCATAAATACTTCCATCATAGAGCCAAGAGAACTTGTTAACAACCACAAAATCTCTCTCATTTGGCTTAGTTGTCTATAAGACAATGAGGAAGTCCATTAAAACAATGCCCCTGTGTATAGTAAAGGCATGGGTACAACTACATACTATTACAATCCCTATTTCTTAGCAATTGGACTGGCACTAGGCATGTGACACGGGCTTAGATGTGTCTTTCTTTCTTACTGTAGAGATTTAACTAGTAGTACTTCAATAAACCAGAAAGGGCCTTGTAGATGCCAAAGTCTCTAACTAACTTTGGTTATTGTGCCTCCTTTCTGAGTTTTTGGTATTGCTCTCCCTTTGGGACATTTGGTACCCATTAGTACCATGCCAATAACTATCTACCATTGTCCAGTCATAAAAAAAGGTTCTGATAAAGTAGCAAAAACGCTAGTTCGATACATAAGGTCACAGCCACACTCAATTTGTACTTCTTTCAACTATGTACCTAACTCCTTTTTGGTTGATTGATAAAGTAACAACAGGAATTGCTTTTGCACTCCTATATATTTTCGTTGGCTTTAACTTCGAGTCCCATTGACCTACTTCTATGGCCATTCAATGGACATCAATAAAAACCATCTCATTTTATCTTATAAGCATGGCACTAATTGGTGGATGACTAGAACAATTTGTAATAAGGTTTATTGCTCTGTGCTTATGTTTGATCACTAAATGGAACTGTTGTAGATGGGTCATCGATTTGAGTTAGTAAAAACTATGCAACCTACTTTGTGTGTGCATAAACTTAAGTGGCTTGTGGTTATAGTGCACAATACTCTCCTTTTTAAGAATATAACATCTCTATTGGTAAATTGCTTGGATAATTGCATAGAGTTATCCATCACGGGCTAAATGATTTTGAATGGCATCATTGAATGCCATGAAATGGTATGCAACAAGGTGCCCTAACTGCATCATTATTTCTCCCATTGCAAACTGTAAACGCATGTCTCTATTTCAAAGGGTTAACCAAAGTCATGATTGGTGTTGAGAATAACTACACTTGAGTTCTTCAAATGTTGTCTGTTGTGCTAAAGTCCACCTAAAAAATACTTTGGTATTGTAACACAAAATTTGTTTGAGGCCAAGCAATATGAGAGAAGTCTAGCACAAATCAAAAAAATTATTCGTGAAACCAAAAAAAGATGCAAAGTTTTGAGGCATTGGTTGTGGTAGGTCAATCAAAAATTATGTATATTTTTTTGGATCTACATGTACTCCAATCTCATCAAGTACGTAGCCCATGTATCAAATCATTTTCATGGCAAAGGAGCACTTACCAAGGTTAAGGTCGGCATACAATCTATGTTGGTGCAAGATCTAGAAATCTTGTATGTATGATCCAAGGATCATTCTAGAATTTGTTGAAGATCAACGCATCATTCAAGTACACAATAATAAAATGATGAATAAAGGGTATCAATACAACATTCGTATGCCTCATGAATGTTGTTTTAAAGTTGTAAAGGCATCACATTCGCTACTCTCTTTATTTGATTGTTGTCTTCCATTTTTGTGACAGGTCAATCAAAAATTATGTATATTTTTTTGGATCTACATGTACTCCCATCTCATCAAGTAGGTAGCCCATGTATCAAATCATTTTCATGGCAAAGGAGCACTTACCAAGCTTAAGGTTGGCATACAATCTATGTTGTTGTAGGATCTATAAAACTTGTATGCTAAGTCACCGAGTTCGCCGTTTTTTTGCCTTGAAAATCGAAAATCGACGAATTTTTAAGAATTAGATCAATCAAGTTCTGCGAATTTCATCCTGATTTAGATTTTTTATTTGGAAAATGTGAACGCAAATAAAATCGCCGCAGACTCGGGATATATTTTAAAAATATGCAAAAACATTGTCTTGAAAGTTGTGTTTTCCCTTGAAAGTCCGCCCGCGAAACCGCCATCCATTCCCTGAATGCTCTGTGCACGCGAGTTTCATCCATTCTCTGACTGCACTGTGCACACGAGTGAATAACTGAGGCCTGACTGCTCTGTGCGCGCGAGTGAATCACTGAGGCCGCGTATTCTCTGACTTCAATCAACGTGAGTGAAATCCCAATCCATGGGTAGAATTCCGCACCAAATCTGATGACCATTGTTGTGAACTCGAAAGCTGGAGCAGAATGGATTTGAGGGTTAAACTTGAACTGTGCTCAGGAAAATGTCGCGGCTAGCCGAAACTTGTGATATTTTTTTTAATAAATCTCTTATATCGTAGATCTTAAATTATTAATTTTGTAAAGCTAACTTATTTCTATATTAATAAATTTACATATTGTAAAATTATATAATATATATTTTTGATGAAATAAATAAATAAAAACAAAAATAAATATCAATAAAAGATTAGGTAAAAAATGAATAATAATAGAAGATTAGGTAGAACGAGTGAATAGATTTTTAAAACCCAATATTTTTATGAAAAGGTATATTATATAATTAAAAAACTATATTTTTTAAAAATTAAGATTTTAATCTTTTAATTTTGTAAAGCTAAATTATTTATATATTAATAAATTTACATATTGTAAAATTATAATATTACAATATTTTTATGAAAAGGTATATTATATAATTAAAAAACTATATTTTTAAAAAATAAATAAATTTAGTAAAATATATATATTCGAATTTAATGCCGAATTTTATCAAAAAAATTTGTTGACGAATTTTTCCCGAATATCACTTAAGTCGAATTCGAACACGAACTCGAACCAGGTGACTTAGCTTGTATGTATGATCCAAGGGTCATTTTAGAATTTGTTGAAGATCAACGCATCATTCAAGTACACAACAATAAAATGATGAATAAAGGGTCTAAAGACAATATTCATATGCCTCATGAAAGCTGTTTTAAAGTTGTAAAGGCATCACATTCACTACTCTCTTAATTTGATTGTGTCTTCCATATGTCTTAAGGTACATATGGACACTTGACAATATCCTAACTTGAAATCTAGCTTACTAAAGTAGTTGGCACCTTTCAAATTGTCAAGGAGGTCATCGATGAGTGGAATAGGATACCTATTCTTGACAATGATCTTGTTAAATTTGTGAAAATCAATATGCATGCACCATGTGCCATGTGCCATCTTTCTTCAGTGTGAAAATTATTGGACTTTAGCAATGTGAATTTTTCCATCAAGTTGTGCCTTTTTTTAACAACTCCTATACTTGCCCTCTTGATCTAGTCATTCTCCAAAATTAACATGCATTAGAGTGGTCAAATTTTTAGTTGTGTGCTTGGAAATAAGATAATGGTATATGTTGAACCTAGAAAAGCAATGGTACTCTTGTAGGATCCCTGAAAACATAAAATGCTCCTCAAGAAGCATGTCCAGCTACTTTTGTCGCACAAGCTACACAATAGAGAAGACTTGCACTTGCACCACTATCTTGGGTTCGACCATGGGCATATTGTCATCAACACAACTTATGTAAATGGTTGATGATCTTGCAATAATCTTTAGATGAATTCAAAGAGACCCTTGTCTTTAGCACTTAACATGGATCCCCAATGTCGAGGGTGATGCTTTACAGTTGTAATTCATAAACTTTATGGCACTCCTACCTCAAAGGCATTCAAAGGAGAACCGAACATCAAAACACACTACTCCACAACACAACTCATCCTTGAAAGGCTTCATACACTGTTGAAATCCACATTGATCAATGATGCACAAGTCCTTGCTTTAGCATCACTACCCAATGGTGTATGGCCACAAATGCAACATTGTAGCCAAAATCAACCTTGGAAGGTATCTATCACAATAAGGTTCTTCGAACTTTTGTTATCAAAAATTAAATAAGGTAACAATCATTCAATCATAGTTGAGGATGAATGAGGTGCTTTCTCTCCACAAGGATATGCAAGGGGAGTAGGCATGTTTGTTAGCTTAATTTGCACAATGAGAACAACAAAGTTGAACAACTAAAGCTCAAAATCCATGATATGGTCCTCTTATCTTGCATTATCAATTGGTTGTTTGCCCATGCTATTAAGGTCTTTAGCACATAGCATTCATGCTCCAGGTGCCAACTTTTGAAAAGTGCACTACTTCTCGATCTATTCGTTGTTGTTGCTTCTGAAAAGAATGTTTGTCTTGGCATTAACCCTTGGGTCATACATGCTACTAAAGATCTTGTGTGGGCTATCAACATTCCATTGAGAACAACACAAAACTTGGTTCACAGGTGTTTTGGCACCCAAGCCTTTCTCAATTGATTTTTGGGGCTTTTTATCAAGTCTTCATCTTGCCTCATCACATTTCTTAATCTAGCTTTGTATTTGAGAAGCTTAATCCAGTAACTTTTATGTAAAAATTCTAACATGGTATCAAAACTAATGATATTAGACTATAAAATTAATCAAAGCAATCAGTGTTCGCTAGAGAAATTTTCCATATGGTTCGCAGTGATGTGTGAAGTTTCTGAACATTTTTTAAGCAAAGGTAATATATGTGTATGTAAACTTCCCTTCAAAATTTTAAAAAAAAAATGGATGTGTACTTGTTGCAACTTTGATACCATGTTAGAATTTTTAAATAAAAGTTAGACTTCCTAGATACCAAGTTGGATTAAGAAAAATGACAAGATACAAACTGTGGCACCAATAAGATTCGATATTATAACCTAATAAAATCATGATAAAAAGACCTAATAGTATACCTTGATAAGATCTAATAACGACCTAACAAAAAGCCATGATACTATCCTTTGATAACATCTATGAAGGCCTATAGGATCAATTTATGAACTAATAAAAGTTTCTGTATGGTGTGTATGTACAAAACCATAAAAGGACATTTTGAAGTTTAATGTGTGTGGCAATCATGCCAATGAGCTATAAAGGCAACATTGTGTCTATTCATGTAACCAATTGAATTGTCTCGTGACAACTTTCCACTCTCATCAATGTAGCATATGAAGTTGTGAGAAGGGAAACTATAGAACCGGGGCATGTTACCTGTCATATCCTCCTTTGGAACATTTTCGGTGGGCTTTGGAAAGGAGAACTCCTTTTCAGTGGGATGATGGCAGTCTATCTACATGTAATCATGAATTTGGTGTTTCTAAAAGGCAAGAAAGTTGGAGGTTGGGCATGTTGTATGGGCATTATTGTGCCTAGTATTTTAACATTGTTTTTGGCCCTTTGATCATCAATTGTTCAACTCACAAAGGGCATTCAAATAGCATTGTGAAATGCATCGCCACAGCAAGTTCATCACTGTAAACAATGATATGGCAATGTGATTTAGGCAGTGATTACATTACAGAAGCACATAGAGAATGCATTAGCACTCAAATGTTGCCTAGACTTTTAACAGATAGTAACATACCAAAAAAAAACAATTTCTGACGTTTAAAGATATATTTAACTAAATTTAAGACATTTTTAAGCAATAAAAATAGGACTGGATCAGCCCCCAAAGCAATTTTTCCAAGTCACAAACAAGTAAAAATAAAGTTGACCAAAGTTTGACTCAATTTGATTGAGTGTAAAACCCCCCAATCTTACTATAAAACTCCTAAACGTGCATTTCTTTATATGTTTGTACTTGTTGAGTTTATATTGAGTTTTTTCTAAGCCAAGTCAAAGTCTGAACTCCTCTGCCTGGCAAGTTTCTCACCAACCTAAGTCTGATAACATTGGTTTTTAAATTCCGCACCTTAAAAATGTCCTTCCCTTGATTATTTTTTGGTCTCTATGTAATTGTGCCGATTGACACAAAAGGTGCTAGAATATTTTAATCTATTTGATTGTCAAAAAATGTGTTTACTTCACTTCTAGCTATTTAAAGGTTGTCATTGACCGCTAAAGTGTCTTATGAGCCTAGTGAAAGAGGGTGGTTAACCTTTTCGTGTTTCTTTTTGTTTATAGTCTCAAAGATTAAGACCACATAGTCACCATGGCAAGACTCTCTAGCTGGTTAGAGAAGTTCTGGGCCTTATTCTATGATCAAAAGCAAGTGTCTTCCATGGAGTTGTAAAAAAGCCCTGTGACCTAATGAACAAAGTGAAAAACAGTTAGCCATGGGATAGGGTAGTTGCTTGTAAGCATGTGGGTAAGTCAGATGTAGAGTTTTATATCTTCTGACATGGAAATGTTCTTGAGTGTTTGCTAGGATATACATCAGCATACAAGGATACTTAATTGCTTATTTTCAGTGGGGTTCTTAAACCTGGACACGACAAATTGCAAGAAAGAAATGCCCAGTGTCCATATGCAATTGAACAATGGCAGGCATACATGGCAAGACGTTATTAATAAAAGAGCATATGATCAACAAATGCACAGGTGAATAAAAGACTAGATTAATATCACGAGTATTACTCATGTTGATCTTCTGATTGACACTTGGTTGTAATTTTACACTCCTATATAATGGAACCTGATCATTACTGTAACCAACCAGAAAACTGGGTTGAAGAACCAGTAAAAACTGACAGGAAGAGGGGCAATCCAGTTAGGAAATTGCCCATCCTGTCCGAACCTTCTGGTTTTGTAACGAAGCACCAGTTCAGCACTTAACTACCCAACTGGTCCAGTTCAAAGACCGGTTCAGATCCACAGAGGGTAAAACTGGCCCAGGCCGACTAGTTCCAATAGTACTGGTTGAGAAATATAAGTCATGGAAAATGTGTCATATCTAGCATCTTGAGAAGAGAAGTTACATGTCTGTGGTGATGACCGTAATAACAACGCTGTACATGTAAAGCATGTGAGAAGGCAAGTTCCACGAGAAAATATGCCTCTTATAAGCTATAGTGGGATAAATATGTGAGAGCATTAAGAGTCAAAATTGATAGTGTAAGGGTTTCCAAAGCACGGTGGCACCTGCTTAATTTAATACAATTGTTACTCTCCGATCTCTGTCCGTGTCCTTGTTTGATTACATTACTTATCACACATTTAATCAACGTGTACACTTGTCTATTGCCTCTTCTCAAAATCATAATAATACATAGGTTTTCCACGTTTTATCAGGTGATTTCATCGTGTTATATACTGTTATATCCCGTTACTTCGACATGCAAGTTTCGAAGAAAACCAACCCCGGAGCACAATCCAAACATTAAAACAGAATCGCAAACCAGAGAATCAAATAGCAAGCTCTAACTAAAATAGAATTTTCCTTGTGCCATTGTGTACTACTCATTGAATTGAATCGATTCCAAGGCCACTGGATAACGCAAAGAACTTACCAGTTTAATGGCAACTTCCTCGTTCGTCTGGTCATTGGTGCCTGAAATTCACCCAAAAAATCAGCTAAATTCCCCATGTTTTCCATATAAAACCCTATAATTCTCTTGAGAGTCCACAGCGCTCAACGAATTCAGATTATATAGAGTCAACTAAACAATTAGTCATCAAATGAAAAAAGAAAAAACGGGGCAAAACCTAAATAGATCTCGCCGAAGGAGCCGCTGCCAATTTTGCGCCCCAGTCTGTACTTGCTGCCTACGCGTGAGTCCATGTCGCAGGATCGAATCCCCTGCGCCTACTCTTACCACTAAAAACTAATGTTAAAAACCTCACGGTGCCCGAATTGTTTCAAACCCTCGTCTGTACAAAAATGAAATGGAAAAAAAAATCACCAAGCTGAATACAGAAACATCCGGATAAAATAATATAGGATGGCCTCAAAAGCGGTCTAGAGGGAAGAGAAGGAAATATTAAAGCCGCGGGTCTTTGGATTACGGAAAGGGTTCGCGAATTAAGACTGGAGAACTGAAAGAACGCAGAAATTGTAAAGAAATTGGGGTGTAGTTACTAGGAATTCTTGATTGGGAGGCCGAAGCGGCCGGTGGTGGACTGCAGGATGCGATTGTGACATGAGAATTGCGTCAGGGAAAGGTCACGGGTTCGAATCCCTCCTCCGTAAACTGCACGTATTGGTTATCCTTTCGACCATCCCATTTTGTTGACTTTTAAGTGGAGAGGAGGATGGCCGTGGAAAACCAACGAATGGGCGAAGTAGTCGTGGGTCGTACACGAAAATCCCCGCTGCCTCGGACGGGACGGGCCGCAGAAGTTAGCGGACGGCCGCCTCACGTTCGCTGGGGTGGGGTTAAATATGATGTTATTTAGAACCTTCACGGGCCCAAGCACGTATTGTGCAAAGTTGTTTATAAATAATAATAATTAAACAAAATGGGTGTGAGTATATTTGATAAATGTTATTTGTGGTATGGTGTGGATTAATTTGAATCATACAAATACATTAAAGTTCAAATCTACTCCACCTAATTGATTTGAACAGAGATTTGGATCATCTTACACTTTTCACTAGGTGGAGTTTAAATATTTTATTTTATTTTATTGTAATGATTACATTTTATGTTTTGTTTTTGTTTAATTGGAAAATTATAAAAATATATATAAAATAAGTAAATTGTATAATTTGGATATTATGAGTATTTGAAGGTGTTAATTTTATATATAGATTTAAAAATATAATTTAAACACTTTCAAATTTCAATTTTATTAAAAGAAAAATACTCATCTAAAATTTGTTGGAAAGTCCAAAACTTCAATAAATATACTACTCTATTTTCATTATGTACATCAAACCATTGTTGCAACACATAGTGTTTGTCATAAGGTCTAAGGAATAACTTAGATGGTTGGGAGGAATTATTATTACCCTCTCCACCTAGTTTTATTCTTCTAAATAATATATTTGCTCTTGTTGAATCCCTTTATAATAAACGAATGAATTATGTAATATGACCATACCTTAATTCGCTTATTAAAAAAACATACATTAACAAACAAACAAAAAAATAACACTCCCTAAAAATTGTCAAATTTAACACTAATGCCTTGAGAGAACACTTCTAAACCCTCAAAAGCATTTGAAAGGATTTTATATAAATAACAATCTATATACCTACCTCTAAATTATGTATACACAGAAGTCCACACATTTCATTCAAGTGTGTACAAACCTTACCTCGGCGTCATGTATGCCAAATACCACATCTATATACAACAATAAAGTAATTATGACCTAACACTATCTATACACACCAAGAAAGTAATTATGGCCTAACACTATTATGAAAGGAACCAAAATCATCACTCACACTATTATGAAAGGAACCAAAATCATCACTCAAAGCTATTATGGATATCCAATCCTCCCAGAGAACAAGTTTTGATAGCTATATATAGATAAGTATTTCAAGTACATCATGTGATGCTTCTTACATCTATAAAGACTATGTTTCAAAATATTCCTCAAAACTTTAATCTCATAATCCTCCTCCTTGTTTTGTATTTATTAATGTAAGAACTTTAACATTACATAATATTCTATTTTTTATTATGTATCTTCCTTGTTTTGTATGTATTAATGTAAGAACTTTAACATTACATAATATTTTATTTTTATTATATATTTTATTGATTATACTTAATTAAAATAATTAATAGTGGGTTAGTTGTGGGGCAGTCCTAATGGATCATGGGAAAATGATGAAATCTTGTGCTTGGGGCTTAGGCTCAAAAACAAATAATCAAATAGAGTGGCTAGCCTTGTTCTAAAGAGGAGATGTTAGTTTGTTTTGTTTTTAAGTCTCGAGAGCCTATATTAATTAGGACAATAATCGTCATCCACGAAATACGAAACCACATGAAGGGCAAGGATCCAAAATGTGGCAATCTTAACTTTGTTTTTATGTTTTACATTAGAGGGGTAATGAAGAAGCAGATGGCTTGGCAAGTCAAGGTGCTAAATTGCAACAAGGAATGATTGTGCTTGACCAACAGCCGCCCAAAAAAAAATGGATACTATGCTTTTAGAGGCCAAAGGTAAAGGATCAATCAACGTGCCTTGTAGTAATGTTAAGAGGTGCATTAGAGGTGTAATGGGGAAGCCTATAAGTGGCAGTTGGAATCTGGGAAACGGACACGTAGACAAGGTTGAACATTTTCGAGGTTACAAGGGAGTAAAGGCAGCCTCATGCGAGTGTATTATCACTCTTCAGGAGTATCGAACTTGCACACACAAATTTGACTTCGACGAATGAAAACAAAACGGATTTCTATTTTGTTGGCAAATATTTGAGTGTATATTCTACCTTTGTTGACTCTGGAAGTTGCATTGGGGATTTTGAGGAAGGACTCGACGAATGTGTTTTCAACAATAACTCTAAGAACGCTCAGATTATGCACCATTAGATTGGTAGCTCCGAGAGATGGAACTCCAAAAGACCTCAGCTCTTCTCTTCTACCATAGGAAATAAAGGAATCAAGAACATGCCTTCTTGGAGGAGTTTGTTCAGCAATTTCAGTTTGATTTGGAAGATTTCAAGCACATGCTTAGGGTTTTCTACAAATAGGTTCGTGGACTGATGTATGAGTTGAGGTATTGTCATATCACACGTTAAATCTGGAATCTCGAATTCAAGGCATATAAAGCAATATACGAGCATAATGGAATTTGGGAGTAAGTTAAAAAAGAATTAGACAATTTCGTCAAAATGAACCAATGTAGTCATTACCAGGTTTCTCCTATTGGAGATGCAATTGCTACAAATGTGGTCTCTAATGTTCAACCTATAAATGGCAGGTGTGGTCATCATGGATAGAACTCATTAGATAATGGCTCTCCTTCCTTTATGATAAGTTATGTATTTTTGCATTTTGTTAGACAATCAGTTTGTGTGAGTATATAGTTCCAATAACATTGTAGTAGATGAAAAAAATGCATCTATCATTCTCAGAGAAGTAGATCAAGTTATCTTCGTTGGCTCTACCTATAGTTTAATAATATGCTCAAAAAGATTCAAAAGAAGCATACCTAGTTCACCATAATTTTGACAACTTGGAAGATTAGGTTATACACAGGGCACTCTAAGCGAAAGTGATTTTCACCCTCAATGCTTTTAGACTCACAGAGATGGCAACTCCTTTCCTCCCATGGTGTTTTAGAAATTGTCCAACACCATGTTTCACTACCAAGCTCATGAGAGTTAATTCTTATTTTGGCTATGTTAGTTTTCTTCTTCGAGCTGGTTAAAATAAAGAGATATGTTTGGTCTTCTAGATTACTATTAATGACCTCCTTATAGTATTTTAACTTCCTTTTAGTCTCTAAATCCTTTTCGCCCCACATTTTCTCTTTAAACTTAGATGTAATATTACTTTTGATGTTCTTTATATTTTTCAAAGTTGTATTTTCATCTATCCCCGAATGGTTTAACTAAGCTATGTTATCTTGATGCCAACCTCTCTTGAGTTGTAGGTGGTCTTGACTAGATTTTAAAGCGATTTTAGGGAGTCTCTAGTCTCCCATGCCATTTTATCTTGTATTTGTACATCGAGTACCTTGTCATAGCGATGCTCTAAAGTACATAATTTCTTTTTTTTCATGTGGTTCACGATATAGGAGATTGGTGCTCGCTACATCCACAAAAAACCCCTTGGTATTCCTTAAGGAAAGTGGGAAAATTGAATATTGTTGCTAGAAAGGTGGCTTAACAAGAACATCAAATATGCCCATTTAAGAGCTCAACATGTCACTTACAAGAATTGAACTCTGTGGGGAGGGTAACAACCATTCTTCCCAACCACTCAAGCTACATCCAATGAACAACATTACATAATATTTTATTTTTTATGGTGTACTATGAATATACTATATTTTCGACTTCACGGTGGGTTTTGACCAAAATCCAGTATTTTTTTTTTCAGTAAAATCCAAATTTGAAAGTGTTTAAATTGTGTTTTTTTAATCAAACTAGACTTCAAACAAAATAAGACGAAAAATATGCTAAAAAAAGGTTGAAAACGTAGAATATTTAGACTACACAATTTTTATTATATATTTTATTATTTAAAACTAATTAAAATAATTTATAAAAAATATCTAAATAAATGTAATATATTTTATTATTTTAACTAAATAAAAATAATTATAAAAAATTAACTTAATAATATAATATATTTATGTTTTATCCATATGTATTTTCCTCATTTTAATAATTAATGTAAGAATATTTTTTTGAATACCACAACATTCCACCATTTTCTATTGAAGTATTTACTAGTTTTGACGTAATGAAGAGAATTAGTCAAAAGATTCTTTTATTTGTAAAACGACTTGTTTTTTAATTGATTATTGTCATCACATGGTTTTGGAATACTTGTTTTTTAATATTTTTATTATTTTTGAGAAGAGTGTATGGTATATCATTTTGTTTTAAAAAGTTATAAATGGAATTATTTAAAAAATAAATATGAGTTGACTATGTTTAATTTGTTTGGTTAAAAGGAATGATTGTTATTTTTCTTAGTCTTCACCAAAATCAATGTTTACAAGTGTTATATAGAGCTCTTATTGAGTATATTGTTATATAAGACTCTACGTATATTTTTGTTTAAAAAATTGATAATGTAAGTCAAATAATTACAAATTTTCAAAGCTTGGTGGGTTAACTCGGTGGTTGAGTGATGTAGATTGTGAGCAGAAGGTCTCAAGGTCAAATCCTCGAGTGGTTATACATTGCTATATAAAGGCCTCACTTGATGTCCCCATTGGGTTAGCTTCGTACTCTCTAGTCTACATCAAAAACCACCTTTTATGAAAGCCTAATACCTTAATAACATGTAAGGGGGACATATACCAAATTCTCTAAGCAAAAGACAAAACCACCATGAAGGACCAATAATGCAAACAAGGCTTTGCACTACCTAATAGTGGAGTGAGCTCTCCTCCCAAAGAGGACGCTACACCCTATAGCCTTGACCACTACTCAATAACTCGGTATCAAGGAAGCACAAGATTGTAATATTGATAATTTGACCCTTTTTAAAAGCAACTTTATTCCTCTAATGGTGATGGATACATGTGTATGTGTAGAGATGATTATTAACTTGTATACTTTATTATTATGGTGTTAGATGCAATTATCATTAGGGAAGGAAATCATGAATTATGTTTTGTATGGAGGATTGGCATTACTATTAATAATGAGGTAGAGGTATTCGTATTATATCAAAGGCTAATATTATTTAAGAACAAAGAGATAAAACAAATCATATTGGCGGGAGATTCTATTATTTTAATTCACTATATGTATTATTATTTGGCTTTGTAAAACCTCTAGTTAAGCTCATACTGTTAAAAATATAGCATCACAAGTCATTCTTCAGGTCAATTTTGTGTAGCTAGAATTGGGCCTCATGTGTTGAGGTAGGGAGCATGAGTTAGACTCAGGAACTTTGAGTAAAATTATTGGGTTGGACTCAAGAATGACTAAGCCTTCAATGTAAAAGATTATTCCGCATGTGTTGAAGTGAATGCTTTGATATATCAAAGTGAGGATGTTGTAAAGTCTTGTTGGACAAGGCTCACGACTTGTATGTCAAGTCAGATCCTCACGTGTTGAGGTGGACCTCTAGTTATAGAGGTACACATGAGGTAGACTTCCAGTTATAGAGGTTAATGTTTTGCATGTTGAAGCATTAATGTTGTGTGATGTATTACTAACCATCGTCATTCAAGATTGATAAAGCTATTAAGTCTCCTATAGAGTGAATTACTTTAGCATATGATCACTTGGTCCAAGAGTAATATAATATGATCACAACGTTAGACAAATCTTCTTAATTTAATATGATATGATAGATAAATTAAAGTTAATACATATTGACCATGCAGTAAAAGATAAAAGATAAAGATAAATGCATAAAGAACAAAGAGAATTCAAATTGCTCATGAGATGACTTCAATTGTTTAATGTGAACTCAAATTGTTAAAGCTTCAGTTAAAGTAACAATGTATGACTCAATTAAATATTGTTAAAGCTTCAGTTAAAGTAACAATATATGCCTCAGTTAAATATTGTT
>LPNX011058395.1:6959-78597 GCA_001517045.1 Pseudotsuga menziesii | reverse complement strand
ATATATGTGAAATAACAAACACATATGAATACGTCAAATGTATTTTTTATTAAATAAAATTTAACATTACATAGCATGAACTATCTAGACCCAGCTAGAGTGAGAGACCCATCTTTCTTACAAGACCCAGCTCTCTTACAAGACCCAGCTTGTAACGAGGAATCCAATCCTCATTCAGGCTCCAACCTGATTACAGACATCAATCTATTTGAATGAACACAAGGTTCATATCAAAGGTAGTATATCCACCTAAATCTTTATATTTTATCCATGTTGTAATCTCACAGATCACATAAGGTTACCAATAATACATACTAAAGCATACATACCTAACAGAGACAAGAGACAAGAACTAGTAGATTGAATAACAGATTATATTAGCATGAGAGGGTCCATACAATACAGAGAACTGAACCGAGTTCTCATCTGACTCAACATCCTAATATATATGATTACAAAACAGTTACAAAATAACTACATGTTGGTTCGGTGAACCGACACGACCTTAGGTGGCCGACCTAATCTCTAGTTTAGTCTGTCGACCGACTTAGTCGGCTATCGTTCAAGTCAACTTATCGACTTGCTCCTCCAACATCTCCCCCACAAACAAAACATTTCTTCATCCCGAAGAAACAAGGAGGTACAAAATTCTTCCTGTCTGTTCTTAGTAGTCATTATGATGTGCCTGGTCTTCATGGGCTGTGAAGTCTAATGGTCGGTCTTTTCTGTACACAGACTTCGACAATTGTTGGGACTGTCACTACTAGGTGATGTTGGAAATCTGTCCAGCTTTGCAATATTTTTTGGTTATCAATGGTGAGTGTAGTCAGACTTGATAAGATCGACATCTTATCTGAAATGGAGACTTCAGCTATTCTCTCCATGTCGGGACCCATAAACTGGTCCTTCTCCTCTGTAGTCTCGACAAGTCATTTCATCTGCAGGTAGATGATGTCGACTTTTTCCAAGTTGGGGATAGCTTGGTGCACCCACTGATGTGCTTCCCTCTCAAGTTTCTGCAGCGTGGCTGTCTCAAGCACTATTTGTTCTTCTATTGTGGTTCTGAGTGCTTCATCAGTGGTTTTCCTATTTTCAAGTGCTTGGATCCCTTGTTGGGTCTGCCGAGTTTGCTGATAGACTTGCCCGTAGTAAGTAGGCCAGTCTCGTAGTATTTCTTCAGTGATGATGGACTCCTTCATGTGATCTTGCAGCACTTTATAAGCTTCAGAAAAGGCTGTGTGTTGCGCCATTAGGAGGCGGGCAATTTCTTCTTTTTGCTCCTCCTTTGTTTCTTGAATCTGTGCTTGGAGTGCTGACACCATGATTTCAAATAGCTGATATGCTCTTTCGAGCAGTTTGTCGGTGTCGACCTCTATGGGGCCTGGCATTACTGATTGTGCAAGATTTCTGGATTTGTTGAGGAACTCGACCTATTCTTCGACTTTGTTTTCAAGTTCCTTACGTCTCTACTGGCTCCTTGTCTTTGCTTCGACTGCTAGGGTTTTCAGGAGTTGTCTTAGCTCTGCATCGGTCAGTGAGGTTGCATCTTTCAATTTGATATGGACCTTTGATGGCTGCCCATGATGCTCCTTCTTCTATTTCTCCTTCCTCTTCTTATGCTTTTCCGTCTCTGTTTTTGTCGATACCTGTGTACCTGCAAAAGTTGAGTCAAGATTTTCGATTTGTGGTATAGTGGTTGATGGTTTCTCTATTTGGGGAGGTGGGATGACTGCTGCCTCTGGTTGGTTAGATGCAGGGAGCGCATAAGTGGATGCAGTTGGTGTTGATGGTTGTGGTGGGGCTTGTTCTGAGTCGGGGTGTGGTGGTGGGGGGGGAGATGGTGGTGGTGGTGATGGAGTTGGTGAATGGTCGGGGGTGATTAGGTTGGTGGAAGTGAGGCCAAGAAGTGGGTTGTCGGGCTGGGGAGGTGAGTCCATGTAAGGTTTGTCGTTACACCAAAAATCCACCAAGATACACGTAGACACACTCTGACTTCAAATTTATATATGCTTCAATAGTCTTGGAACTTGAATCATCATGACTCTTTAAAATGATATGATATCCTTTTGAAAGGGGGCATGTCTCTTCATTAAGAATTTAACTAATGTAATAATGTGATTCCTCCTTTGTTTTCTTTTTAAATAAAACATCATGTCTTTATCTTTTATAAGACATCATAACTTTTCACAATACGTGCCTATTTATGTTTTATAACATATCCCTTAAGTTTTTATATTGTTATTCTTAACAACATGTCTTTATGTTTAATAACATATTATTTAGGTTCTTATATTGTTATTCTTAACAACATGCAACTTAATAAAGCATTACTAATCATAAAACTTCTATTTGCACATATAATGAGCAAATACCACGGGCTTCTAAATACCATGAGAAAATACATCTTTAGCTTTTTTATCTATTTTACGGAACTCCCTTTTTATTTCAACCTCATTTTCAGCTAATTTTTCTCTTAATTTTTTAACCTTCCTTTTTAATTTTCTTTTAATATTCATTAACTTTATTTTAGACTTTCTTTGTTTTTTATCTTCTTTTTAATTTTTTTCTTTTCAAATAGGACTTCATTCTTTTCTTGTAGTGCTTTGGAATTCTCAACATATGTAGAAATCCTTTTATAAATTTATGTTTATTAATTTCGTGTAGCTCACTCTTTTATTTCACCAAGATTGTATAGGCATACTTTTCTAACTTTTGAAGACTTGTATTTTTCACATCTTGACCATCATTTAAACAAACTGAGAGTATGGCTAGGTAGCCACCTTAGCTAGGAACAAGACCATGTCACCTTAAAACCTTACTAACAAACACACAGTCTCTAGCAGTCACTTTAAAATGATCTTTCAAACTGCTCAATTCAACACTTAGTCAATTTTGTCAGACCCTATCCATTACTGTGCCAAGAGGCATTTTGGCAGACTCATATCTTTGTCATCTGACCATCACTAGGTAAACTGAAGGTATGTTTGGATATCCAATCCACTAGGAAACAAGACCACATCATCCTAAGATGTTACTGAGACCCCTGAGCTTCTGGGGAACATCTTAAAGTGGCTTTTCAACTCTTTTTCTAACATCAAAACCATCTTCTTCCCATTTTGGCAGACTTCTATTTCACATGTGTGAACACTTAGAAGAAAACAAAAATCATGAGTGGATGCCCAGATAATCAAAGAATGGACCCATAATATTTGATGAATTTATCAGTTCAAGACTGACTCTGGCATGCATTTCCAAGTGGGCTCTCAAACTCCTGTTTTCAACTCTTAGTCAAATTTTCATACTTTTGAATATGCAAACTAATGTTTTTACCTCTTTTGGGAGGTTGATATTTTCCTCATGTAGTCACCATAAGAAATACTAAGAGCAGGGCTAGATAGTCATTTCATCAAAGAACATTCTTATACCTTCTTATGAATTTATCATCACTCAGACAAGATTTGGCAGGCATTTCCAAATGTCTCTTCAACCTGGTGATTTGACACAGTCAATTTTAGGACTTCCTCCAAAACTTATTCTGAAACCCCTTTTTGGCAGATCAATAACTTTTTCTCCATACATGCTCAAGGAGAACTAAGGCCATGGTTGGATATACAATCCAACATATTACAAGACCCCCATGTTCTTCAGGCATTTACTCTAACCAATAATTTAGGGTGGGCATCTTTCTGAGGCGATTTAGTCTTTTTTGCTTGCTAAACCCTTGTTTTGGTAGGTCCATAACTTCTCCCTCGGGCACTTCCAGGACAAACTGAAGACATGGTCAGGTAGGAAAACCATTTATCTGCAGGACCCCCATGGGGTGAGGGAATTTAGATTCTCCTATAAAGTATGGTGTGCATTTCCTGAAGGCAGTTTTTACTAATCCCCCCTTACTTAGTCATTTTCGTGTTTTTCACCAAATTACCATATTTTTCCAAAATGATGTCAGATTGCTATAATGTCTTCATGATATCTCCAGAACATCATCATCATTTATGTCATTCCATGTCATCATTTCCTCCACATCACATATTGACATCAATGCCAACAAATTCATTTGCCATATTGCCAACAAGTGGTCACTTCAATAAATCAATAAGCATGATTTCAGTGAAGAAAAGTTAACTTAAGTGTTAATAAAGAAGGCATAGTTAACTAAAGTGTTTTTCATTGATAACACTTTAGTTAAACTAAAAGATGACACTTCAGTTAAACTAAAAGATGACACTTCAGTTAATTAAGTTTGTGCATTACGACACTTAAGATATGACACTTGAGTTAAGGCAGTTGCATGATAACACTTGAGTTAGCATCCAAAATCAGCGGTGATGCAATCAGTTAGAAGGCGAGTTCATCATGAAGTCAGTTGAGCATGATTTAATTTCAAGATGAAAGGTATTTCCCAATTATGTTAATGCGGGATTGAAAAAACCGAAGGACGACACAATTCTCTAAGAAGGAAATTCACTTTAGTTAGCATGGGAGGTTAATTCCCCATGCAGTGATTCACTATTTCTTGCATGGAAGTGATTATTCCTAGTTATTAATGTGTTGGACACATTGCAAGTTCATGTAGTTGATAGCTCTTCTCTATTGCTCTATATCTACACCCGGAGTGTCCGTTCTCTCTTATCTCACACCTAGGATGTCAAAAGCAATATGCTATTGTAAAATACATTCTCTACTATATATCATATTTATACTTTGAATATTTGTTGGATTTTTCATCCTCATAATTTTGAGGGTTTTCCCCAGGGTATATCTTGTGTTATGTGTGGATTCTTATGTGATTGTTCAATTGATTTCAAGTGCTCTATATTTCAACAATTAAATTTTTAAAGATCAAAGCTCAACATATTTGCACAAAAAAAATCAACACATACATTGGTCCCAATCATTAGAGAAGAATTTTGAAGACATTGAGTTCTCGTAGTTACTTTGACCTTACAATTTGTTAGCTTACTCAAAATCCAATGAAAGTATTAGGAATAGAGGATCAAAATGTTGTCAAATATATTATTGAATTCATTGCGACTTGACCAAAACTCAGATTGGAGGGAGGAATATGGTATCTATTTTGAGCTTACAATTCCTTAGCACACTCAAAATTCAATGAAAGTAATGGGAATAAAGGCTGGCAATTTAAGAATGGATTAAAGAGAATTATATGCATACCACCTCCCATGATTTATATTTCGTTAACTAAGGTTTCGATGCATTCACGTTATGGAGACAATTGGCATAGCACGAGTCTGAAGGATCAAGAGAGCATACATCCTCATTTAAGGACACTTGTGTTGAGATCTATTATAACAGCAAGGACGAGATGAAGGTATGAATGTGATTTAAATATTTTGGAGCTTGTGAAATCTCTTATTGTTCATTGCATGGCATTCATTATAGATAGATTGGTGGTGAGCTCTATTTGTGTTGAAGAATGTAACTTCAGAATATCTTCTTATTGTAATTTTATTGTATTATTGGTGTACCTCCTTTGGGAGATGTTATTGATGTACTTGGTCATGTAAATATACTTGAAATAATCAATGTAAGCCTTTTGTTGTAAGTCGGGTCAATAGTACGGACAAGAAATATTATATAAATGTTATTTCGAGTCTCCCTAGACAAGTCAACCCAGTAAGAGTAACAAGTCGGCCCAGTTAAGGAAAAAGTTCACACAATTGCTGTGTATAAATAGAGAGGGAACGCCTCTCATTTGGACACACACTCACTCAAGCAAGTGCGTGAGAGAGAGAGAGAGAGATTCGTTGGAGAGAAGAAGTTATTGCTTTTGCCTTTAGGGCTTATCTTATATTGGTTTGGCATTGCACTTGGTGACATAATCTATACTAAGGAAGTTGTTGGGTTTTCTTCCTTGTGGTTTCCTAGAGGAAAGTATTTGTGTTATTTTGTCTTATTGTGCTTGTCTTTCTTTTAGTGCTCCTATTGCTAATGGTTATGATGAAATAGTGATAATTTCTTGAAGATCTAATATAAGCATTAAAATTATAACATGGTATCAGAGCCATCTTGAAAGAATTATTTGTGACGCTGAAACTAGCGAAAGTTTGAAACTAGGGTTTCTTATTCCAAGCACTTCCCTACACAAATCAACTAAAAAAGGAGGTATATTCAACTTGACCTAGGAGGGCCCATCTTTCTATGGAGACAGTTTCTAGTTCTATGGATTTTCAAATTTTGACCTAACACTAATGTGGGGAAAACTATGGCATCATATATTTTGCAGTTATGTCCTCACATTGGGAAAAATGAGTACATTGTTTAAGTTTCCTTGAGGATGCGTGTCTCTCTCTCTCTCTAATCAAATTTTCAAGTTAGCAAAGTTGAAAAATTAGGGTTTCTCTATCAAACCCTAGGTCAACCGAAAACAATTTTCTAGAAAAGAATTGAAGCAAGAATTTGGTTGCAACACCTTCATTGGTAAGCACTATTCTCTCTATTTCCATTTGAGGTTCTCATTTTATAAAAATGACAAACAATACCAAGCTTGAGGACAAGCTTGAAGGAGTTGAGAACTTACGGGCATGGAAGTATAGAGTGCTTATTTTCCTAGAAGAGCATGATTTGGAAAACTATGTCAAAGGAGAAGTTGCAGAGCCAAAGGGAGATGCAGACAAACCTAAGCATAATAAGAACTTGGTTAAAGCCAAGAGGATTATTGCAAATTCCATCAAGTATCATTTGATCCCACATGTATCCTCCTTGAAGACTCCCAAGGAGATGTTTGATACTTTAACCAACCTATATGAAGGAAATAATATCAATAGGAAGATGACCTTGAGGACTCAAATCAAGGGTGTCAAGATGCAAAATTTAGAAATCATTAGATCTTACTTCATAAGGGTCTCCCAGATTAAATAACAGCTAAAATCCATTGGAGACAATGTTGAAGAAGTAGAATTTGTGATGACTATCTTGAATGGTCTCCCAATATCATGGGAATATTACATTCAAGGAATTCGTGCTAGAAGAGGGCTCACCAATTTCAGTAGGCTATGGGAAGAGTGCACACAAGAAGAATCTCAATTGATAGCCAAAGAAGAAAAGATGGGTGACTATGACAATCAACCCGTAACAGCTCATGTCAAGAAGGTAAACACCAAGAAGGAAGAACATCCTCACAAGAAGCCTAGAAATTCAAGAAGAGGGACTATTCACCATTTAGATGTTTCACTTGTGATGAGAAAGGACATCTTACAAGAGATTGTCTCAAGAAGAAAGGAAAGAATAAGAGAAGGCATTTCCATGCTACAGAAGATGATGAACCAGTCAAGAAGAAATCTAGAGAAGACTCCTCCAATGATGAAGAATATGTCTTTATTTCAGCACTCACTGGTATGATTACTCATGGTAGAAATGTTTGGCTTGTAGATAGTGGTGCTTCCAAGCACATGACCATGCTCAAGCATTCCTTCACTCACATGACAAAAGAAGACTCACCTCATGAGGTGAAACTTGGAGATGACTATCAGTATCCCATAAAATGGGTAGGCGAAGTATCCTACAAGTTAAACTTAGGAAAATCTATCAAAATGAAAGATGTTCTCTATGCACTAGGATTGAAGAAGAATCTCCTGTCCATGTCAAGCCTTGATGCGAGTGGATTTTGGGTTGCATTTGTTGATGGCCAAGTTCTCATGTGGCCTAAAGGTAAAACCTTTGACGATGCAATAGTAATTGGAGTGGAAGATGGAGGCATGTACAAATTGAAGGGCCAACCGGAATAATCATTGGTTCATGAAGCAATAGAACCAAGGGAACTATGGGACCAGAGACTTGCACAGATACACTACAAGGCATTACCAATCGTAAGCAAAGTGGCGATGAGTCTACCAGAGATCCAAACAAAACATGAAGGTGTGTGTAAAGGATTTGCATAAGGGAAAAAACCTTTTCCAAGCAGTGATAGGAAAGTGAAGGAGATCTTGGATAATGTACACTTAAACGTATGCGGACCCATGTCATCCAACTCTCTGAGCGGGTATGCATGTTATGTTTTTTTTAAATGATTACTCCTGCAAAACTTGGATTTACTTTTTGAAGACAAAAGATGAAGTATTTAGTTAATTCAAAGAATTTAAATCTCTTGCAGAGAATTGTACTAAAAATAAAATAAAGACCTTGAGATCAGATAATGGTGGTGAATTTACTTCAAAAAGTTTCAAATATTTATGTAAAGAACTGGGGATTAAGAGGGAGTTGAGCACTCCCTACAATCCACAATAGAATGGTGTTGCACAGAGAAAGAACATGCCAATAATGGAAGCAGTGAAAGCCATGATCCATGATCAATATCTTTCGATGCACTTATGGGTTGAAAGGAGCTAGAACATTAGTTCATGTCCAAAACATAAGACCATACCGTGTGCTAGAGAACAAGAGTGCAAAAGAAGTATTCTCAGGAGAGAAACTAGAAGTCATCCATCTCAGAATTCCTGGATGCCCAATTTACATTCATATTCCCAAAGAGAAGAGAATGAAATTGGATCCTTTAAGAATGAAGGGTATCTTTGTCAGATACAATAATACATCGAAGGCATACCAAGTTTATATACTGGGCTTTGAGAAGATAGAGACTAGTAAAGATGTTACCTTAGATGAGGATGCAACCTTTAGTAGATCAAGGCAGATTCGCTCCAATGAAGTACATAAGGAAGAACCTGAAGTTCCCAAAGTCAGAGACACAGTTATGGAAGCAATAGCTTCAGAAGAACATGATGAATATGATTGAGACAAAGAGATATGTGGATCCACCCCCAGAGGTGAATACACATAAGAGAATACCAGCTTGGGAAAGATTAATCATCCAAGATGTAGATAAGCATGGTGCTCCATAAGAGACTTTCAGAGAAAGTAATAGACCTCTACCATACTCCAGTTATGTGGCACTATTGTGTGACATCATTAAAACATAGCCTTCCAACTATGGAGAAGCAGTTGAGAAGAAAGAGTGAAAGGATGCTATGATCGAAGTGTACCAATTGATCATGAAGAATGATGTCTGAGATTTGGTTTCGAGATCTGAAGGGAAGTTAGTAGTGTCTTCCAAACGGATCTACAAGATCAAGCATGCAACGAATGATAGCATCAAGAAATACAAGGCAATATTTGTGGTGCGTGGATTCTCCTAGAAAGAGGGCATAGATTACAAGGAGACATTTGCTTCTGTATCCAGATACACTTTGATTAGACCTATTTTTGCAATAGCTACAGTGATGAAGTGGAAGGCACATCAGATGGACGTAAATACAACCTTCTTAAATGTGGTAGAAGAAGAGGAAGTGTATGTGGAGAAACCATTAGGATTTGAGACACATGATAGAGAGACACGTGTGCAAATTGAATAAGTCCTTATACAGTTTGAAATAGGCACATAGAACATGGTATGACATGATAGATGGATTTCTAACAAGCTTGGGTTTTACCAAGAGTAAAGCTGAATCCAACCTCTACTTCAAAGTTGAGGATGGAAAACCAGTGATACTACTATTACATGTAGATGACTTGTTCCTGACATGTGACGAGAATATCATTTCATAAACAAAGAAGAAGCATGCCTTAGAGTTTGAGATGGAATACCTAGGTATGATGCACTATTTCTTAGGTCTTGAGGTGTGGCAGAATCCATATGAGAATTTCCTTAACCAAGAAAAATATGTGGTAGAGATCCTAAAGAGATTCAGGACGATGGATTGCATGGACATGGACACATATATGACATCTAACTTGAAGTTGCTTTGTGATACTAATTCAGAGACAGTTGATTCCATAATCTACAAGCAGATGATTGGTTCATTGATGTACTTGACGAACACAAGGCCAGATATATGCTTTGCAGTGAACACTTTGAGTTAGTACATCGTAGAGTTGAGACATGTTCACATGATTGTGGCAAAGCATGTGTTGAGAGACTTAAAGGGTACAATTGAGTATGGCCTCATATATGCTACAAATTAGAGTATTTTCCTATAGGGTTATGTTGACTCATATTGGGCTGGTAGTGCTATATAGGAAGAGAACTTCAATATGTTGCTTTAGTTTGGGGTCTGGCATGATTTCCTGGTTCAGTAGGAAGTAGACAAGTGTAGCACTGAGCATAGCTAAGGAATAGTACATTGCAGCTTATTCAGCTAGTTGTGAGGCAGTGTGGATTAGAAAGCTACTTGCAGGATTGTTTGATGTTGAGTTAGAGACGACTTGTGTATTATGTGACAACCAGAGTTGTTTGAAGTTGTTCGAGAACCCTGTGTTCCATGACAAGTCAAAGCAAATCAATATATGGTATCACTATATCAGGGATATGGTGCAGAGAGGAGAAGTGAAGCTCCAATATATTGCAACAAATAAGTAGATAACCGATGTATTGACCAAGCCTCTCGCAAGAGTGAAGTTTGAGTACCTTAGGGAAAAGTTTGGAGTTGTACAAATTGGTGTTTATCAGAAGAGGGAGTGATGAGTCCCTGTGGTCTTCACATAGAACATGAAAAAGGGTTGGCTCTGTGGAAGACATGTGGTCTTCACATCCAACATGAAAAGGGGTTGGCTTTGTGGAAGATGTATGGTATTTACATCTAGTATGAAAAAGGACTAGTTTTGTAAAGGCATCTAGTATGAAAATGTATTGGCGCTGTAGAGATAGGAATCCACTATGGAAAAGGACTGACACTGCATGGAGCTACATCCAATATAAAAAATAAATGGATATGTAGAGGTACACCTAGTTTGAAAAAGGATTGGTCACTGTACGGATAGAGGTGCACCCAACATGAAAAAGGGTCATTCACTGCACGTGTACACCCAACATGAAAAAGGGCTAGTCATTGTACGGATAGAGGTGCACCCAGCATGAAAAAGAGCTAGTCACTGCATGGGTACACCTAACATGTAAAAGAGTTGGTCATTGTACAAATAGAGGTGCAATCAACATGAAAAAGGGTTGGTCACTGCACGGGTACGCCCAACATGAAAAAGAGCTTGTTGTTATGCGTATATACATTCAACATGAAAAATGGTTGGCTCTGTAGAACTTCTGATGATGTATAGATGCGATAGATGTCACAAGTCAATGGCATGATTACCAAGTTGCAGCAATAGTGATGAGATCCAATGGCGATTTCTAGTGACAAGATCCTATCATGATGATGAGATCCAGTGATGATGTCTAGGGATGATGACCGTGACAGAAGAATACCTTCCTTGTTAAGAGGGAGTGTTGAAGAATGTAACTTTAGAAGATATTCTTATTGTAATTTTATTGTATTGTTGTCATACCTTCTTCGGGAGATGTTATTGATGTACTCGATCATGTAAATATGCTTGAAAGAATCAATGTAAACCTTCTATTGTAAGTCAGGTCAATAGTACCCACAAGAGATATTATATAAATGTTATTTTGAGTCTCCTTAGACATGTCAACCCAACAAGAGTAACAAGTCTACCTAGTTAGGGAAAAAGTCCACACACTTGATGTGTATAAATAGAGAGGGAACACNCGAGAGAGAGAGAGAGAGAGAGAGAGAGAGAGAGAGAGAGAGAGAGAGAGAGAGAGAGAGAGGTTTGTTGGAGAGAAGAAGTAACTACTTTTGTCTTTGGGGTTTATCTTATTTTGGTTTGGCATTGCACTTGGTGACGAAATCTATACTAAAGAAGTTGTGTTTTCTCCCTTGTGGTTCCCTAAAGGGAAATCTTTGTGTTATTTTGTCTTGTTGTGCTTGTCTTTCTTTTAGTGATCCTATTGCTTATTGTTATGATAAAATAATGCTAATTGCTTGAAGATCTAATATAACCATTAAGGTTCTAACAATTCGTAATCTATAATGTGAGCTATGTCTGTCATTTGATGGCAATTTGGAGGCTACAATTCTCCCCTTGACCCATTTTATAGTGCTAATTTCTATGGAGTATTGAGCAAAACAATTGGGTCTATATAGTTGGGAGTGGATTATTCCATTGCCTAAATGTTTTAAGTTGATGGCTAGTTAAAATTATTGTTATAAGCATCATGCACTTTCTAAAACTGCAAGCTTCATAAGGGCCATGAGAACATGTGAGCATAAAGTAGTTGAGGTCCAAGATGCATTGTCTTCCTCTATCATGAAGTGGGAAGGATGAAAGGAAAAATAGGGATACAATCCAACTATGAAAAAACTAGGCTAGGATTGACATTTCATCAGTGCATCTCTTTAATTAAAAGCATGTAGAAAAAAGGAAAAATAGTTTATAGCCTTCATGGATAGCCACAACAAAAGATGTGAAGCATTGAAGGCAAAAAATGGTTTATTGTATGGTTTGGTTTATAAAATTGCAAAGGGTGTATGTCTTTATGAAGGGACCCTCAATGCTCAATTACCCCCCAACCCCAAAATTCATCTATCGATTCATTATAATATGAAGCATTAAGGGTGAAAGAGGAGGAGATTGTGCAATAACATCTAGGTCTAAATGGTTTTGTGGAGATGAGTTCAATTGGAAAGATAGCTAATTCACAAGTGGTATCAAGCAAGAAGGCCCTGATGGGCATACTTTTATGTAATAATTAGTTTTTGTGATGTTTTGCAAGGTAGTTTACTGTTAAAAGGGTGTATTAGGTAGTATACAAGTTGGGTATATAGGTATAAGACTAGGATAGGAGGGCTAGCATGACTATTGGGTATAAGTTTTGAAGAATAATTCTTAGGACATTTTGAAGTATAAGTATCTAGCTTTATCCTTTTGTCTTGTATTGATTTGTTGTATGGTTCGGTTTTAGCAAAATTTTAATACAAATATTATATGTTTTTATTTAAGAAAAAAGGATGCAATCATCATCAAACATTGGTGTTCAACTACCTCCATGCTATACATCTTATAAATTCATATCAATAATTACACAATTAATATCAACCTAAATAACTAACTCCATTCAACTAACTTGACGATAACACTAGACAATATTTATAATTTTAAATTGAGTTTGTTAATAAGTGGACAAACTCAACGTCCTTCTAGTGGAAATTCTTCACCAAATATGGTAGGAATTTTGGTTAAATTATAGTTCCAACTAATTTATGGGGATATTAACAATGGAATTTTTCCCCAAGAGTTTTTAGACCTATTTTTAGACGATCTAGATCACCTGAATTTTGAAAAAATAAATGCGTCAAGGTATAATTTTGCCTTGTTGGAAACGTTGAGTTTATCCATTTATTAACTTACTCTATTTTAAAAAGCCTCTCGATATACCCCTAAATGTTAAAAATTCACAAATCAAGCGCAAGTATTTTGAATTTTTAGGACATTTTAAAGCACAAGTGTTTGACTTTATCTTTGTCTTGTATTGACTTGTTTTATGGTTTGACCGAAATTTTAATACAAATCTTAAATGTTTTTTGTTTAAACAAAATAAGGATGCACTAATCATCAAACTTTTGGCAATCAACTATAGCCATGTTTATACATCTTCTAAATCCATATCAACCATGATGTAATCAATATCAACCTATAGAATTAACTTCATGTAACTAACTCAATGACATCACTTAACAATATTTATAGTTTTAATTGGAGTAATTTAATAAGTTGACAAACTCAACATCCTTCTAGTGAAAATTCTTCCATAAATCTCATAGGAACTTTGTCAAAAGTTATAGTTCCACCTAATTAATGGGAGCATTGACCATGGAACTTTTCCCTTGGGGATTTATACCCATTTTAAGACGACCTAGATTACTGGAATTTTGAAAAACGAAATGCATCAAGACATAATTTTTCCTCTAGGAAAAGTTGAGTTTGTCCATTTATTAATTCATTCCATTTTAAATAGCTTCTCAATATACACCCGAAGTGCTTAAAAATTCACTAGTCAAATTTTGCATTGGTATCTTGAAATAACATCTGAAAACTCCAATACACAAAATGGATGATTTTTTTATTTATGAATTTATGGAGAATAATTTCAAAATTCAATTGTATTTTCCTAAATTTCAGCCAAGATTGACCCTCCAATTTTTGTGCAATTTGGGGGCTCACCCAACTAATAACCTAAACTCTTCCCAAATCCACTTGTAGGATTTTTCAATGTAGCCCCAATTACAAATATAATTCATTCTTTACATAAAATTGTCTTTATTTAAAACCATTGTGGGGCATATTTGGTATATTAGGGTATTTCACTGAATCAATGTTATGGCACTTTGATATGAACATTGTGAAGCCATTCATATGGTTCGACACTCAATGAACTTCATGGTTTTTAAATCAATACTGTAATACCCCCTGAATTAATAATTATTACTAATTCTGCTGGAAAAATACTATATTTATTATTTTATTATTTTTGACAGAAAGTCAAGAATAAAACAGTTTGTAATAAAAACATTTTTATTTAATAAAATATGCCGAGGGGGACAAAAGTGGAGATAAATGTTGAAGAGTGTTTGCTGACCCACAAGAGGACAAAGACAAGTGGTAGAAACCACTGAGTGAGAACTCAAGATGCAGGAGGCATCACCCCCAAAAATCAAGTCACGACTCCTAGTTGAGTGCTAAAGAGCAAGAGGCTTATGAGATGAATTGAGTGATACTTTAGTCATGTAGATCATGTAGACCTAGGTGATAGGGGGGTGTATGTGGGATTCCTTGGTAAAAACTTTGAGGGGGGTTGGTGATTACTCCAAGTCAAGTTTAAAGGGGGGATTGTTAGAGTTAACCTTGACTTGAGAATGAGTCAAAGGTGGTTGAGGTCTAACACAGGGTTTGGGCACATGGTTTATTATAGCCCACAGTATTTTTCTATGGTATTTGGTGGCCCATAGTATTGTTCCATGGTATTGAATGTAAATAAGCATTTATAAGGATTGAGAAGGATACATTGCAAAGTGGCCTAAAGGTGAGTGATGTCTAGCTCACTTGGCCCGGTTGGTTGGTTTTGGGTTTTCCACATAAAAATTGTGTGTCTATATTTAATGGTCGTGTGTGTATGATTTTATCGCATATTATTATTATGTATGCTCGTTTAAATTCTAAGATGGGGAATATCAACTGGCATAGGAAAACACATTGGGTGACTCAAGTTTGTGTGGGATTGGGAAATCATGCAGGTCAAGGTGCACATTTAGACAAACAAAGAGAGGAATGCACACCATCAAACTCAACTAGTGGTGGATAATGAAAGCAAGGTGGAATCTCCAAGAAGATAGTTAGATAGTTAGCTAACTAGATGTTAGAATTAGTTGGCTATAGTTTGGTTCTTTTAGATCATTGTAATAGTAGTTCTCTATATAAGACTACCAACACAAAAAAAGATATGGTCATTTTGCTTGATTCTCTTTTTTTCTTTTGATATACTACTTTTTGTCAAGTACTATGTATGATATTTTTGCAAATCTGTCTTGACGTGTGACAGGTCAGATGGTATTAGAGCAAAGATTTGAGATGCTTCTACTACACTTAGTTCCAAACAGTCAGAGTTGGTGATTTAATCAGGGAGGCGCTAGGGGTGGATCCACCCTCCTTCCCCCAGGTAGTGAGTTAGGGTTTCAAAGACCTCCACTACCAAATAATATAATTTTTTGGATAAAGAGGTGTTAGGGGTCATCTCATCCTCCCTCCTCTACCTCGTTTACTCTTCTCAAGAGGCATTTGGAGCAGCCATGCTCTCCCTCTCCTCCTCTATTGTGTGCTTGTGTTTTCATGACCTCCTCTATCACTTCATTTCAGGGCATCTCTTTCTTCGTGCTTTTGTTCTTGGTGGGTGAACTCTTGTTGTGATCTCCTTGATTGCTTCCAGTGTACAAGTTATGAACATCATGTCTCCACACAACGAGACCTCCCTTAAGGATTTTGTTTCTAGCCACTCCTCCCCCACTCAGGACTTATCTCTTGCCCTTAATGAGATTATCAACTTACAACGCAAATCTCTCGCACCTATTTAGATAGATATTAGATATCAATTGCCTAATTTTTATGAGCAGATGAATGACGAGGCCATTGATTCCTGGATACATAGTATTTCTATGTATTTCAAGACTAGTCTTGAGTTGCCAGAGGCTGAGAAGTTTTAGATTACTAATATGAAACTTGAGGGAATTGCTCAGGCTTGGTATGATACTCAAACATCAGGGGATTCAACCACAACCTCTCCTTTGGATTCACTGGATGCCTTGTGTGAGGCTCTCCATAAATGAGTATACCCTCCTAGATATGGACAACACCTCCTTGTTCGTTGGTTACAGTTGCGTAGACTTGTTGGCTAAGCAATCCAAAGTTACATTGATCTATTCACTAAACTTCACCTTCAACTCCAGTTTTAGGAGCCAGAAGAGATACTCATTGTTAAATCCAATTATGGTATTTTAGTAATGTTATGTAAGGAAGTCGATTTATTTGATAGTTCTACATTGGATAAGGATTTTCTTTGAGATTTGGTTTTGGAACGTAAGCTTACTCCCCTTCTCTGATCTCCCTTTTCATGATCAAGTCCTTTATCAACCCCTTCCTCTCTTACTTCTCCCTCTCCTATTCCTAACTATGGGAAATGGTGCTCCTTTCATAAATCCCAATTTCATCCAATTGTTGAATGTCGTGCTCTTTTCCACTCTAAAGCTGCTAAAATTATTTTTGTAGAACTCGCAAAGAAATCTACTCCTCCCACAACAATTCCTGATTTTATTCCTTTAGATAATCCCTCTAAACCCATCCCTATTTAGACTTCGTGACCAGAGACTCTCTGCCTCTTTCACCAACCTCACTGTTTTAACACAACCACCAAATTAAGAATACTATTGCAACCCTCATTATGGACAATGGTATCCAAAAGAATTTGGTGGCTCATGATATGATCTAGTGCCTTGCGTTACCCACACACTCCCCATTCGACACCACATCAGTTAGGGTGAGTTTATAAAGCTATCCCTCATGTCATGGTGATGCACCGTTGTGCTCTTACGTTTGTTATCTTCCCCTTTTGTGAAACTGTCCTTTGTGATCATGTGGATCCTCTTGATTATGCATACCTTATGTTGGGAATTCCCTATTAGAATCAACATCGCAATCTATCATGCTCATATAAAACAATATCACATTCAGAAGAACAAGCACACTTATGTCCTCACATCCTCTTCTCTGAAGTCCCCTCCTTTAATGATGGGTAATGTTGTTGTGCACCAAGTTAGTATCCATCAACACTTGTCTCTCTATCTTGTGCGCCCTCTCAAGCTCGACACAATGTCTCACGACCTTTCCTTTGAAATGGAAGAGATTCTCGAATCTTTCGAGGAAGTGTTTGCTGCTCCTTATACTGGAATCCCCCCATTGCACCCTATTCAACCCTATATTGATCTTATTCCTAGGGCTACCTTGCCAAATGCTTCCTCCTATCAATTGGAACCACGTGAATCCCAAGAAAATTACCAACTCCGACAATTGTTTAATTCCAACCATATCCAACCTAACTCACCCTCCTACGCCTCTCCCAAGTCTTTTATCATCCCCAAAAAGGAAGTGGAGGAATGGTGCCTCATTACAGATTATCATGCTCTTAATAAAGCCACTATAAAAAATCTCTATTCAGTACCACACATCGATGATCTCTTAGACCATTTGAAAGGTGCTTGTCCTTTACTAAAATGGATCTAACTGTAGGCTATCATCAGGTTCATATGAATACTGGTGACACCTAGAATATAGCCTTTACGACCAAGTTCAGTCTCTTTGAATGGATGGTCATGCCCTTTGGTATTACTAATTCCCCTGCCACTTTTATGCGACTGATTAATGATATTTTTAGGGATCATCTTGGCAAGGTTGTGGTCATTTATCTTGATGATATCTTGATCTTTAGCAAGACATGAAAGATCATTTTCTTCATGTCTGAAATATCCTTCAACTTTTGCATGAACATCACCTTTAGGTTGAGCATCGTAAATATTCTTTTGGGTAGACTTCAATTTCATATTTGGGTTTTCTCATCTCAGCTAAAGGAGTGTGTCCAGATCATACCAAAATTCTTGCTCTAGCACAATTGCTTCCTCCTCAATCAATGATGTCCCTTAAAAGTATTATGGGTGGAATCAATTTTTACAACAAATTCATCTCCAACTTCTCTCAATTGGCCCAAACCTTACATCAAGTCTCTAATCAGTAGGACTTTCTGTGGACCTCTTTGGCACATCACCAATTTAAATATTTAAAGGATGCTCTCTGCTTCACTCTAGTCCTTCAACTTATAGATCTTCATCTGCCTTTTGAAATTGAGACAAATGCTTCTCAATATGCCATTGACATGGTTTTTAAAAAAAGAGGACACCGTGTTACATATCACTGATAAACATTAGCTAATGCAAAGCACAATTACAACACTTATGATAAAGAATTTTATATCCTAGTCCAATATTTGAAGCAATGGAACCATTATATTTTGGGTAAAGAAAAAATGTTGCATACTCATCACCATCCTCTCATATTTCTCAATTCCCCAAATAAGATTTAGGAGTAGTAGCACCTCAAATGGGCCTCCTATATCCGACAATTTTATTTAGTGACTAAATACAAGAAGGACATCTCTAATTGTATAACCAATCTATTGAGTTCGCCTCTAGTGCAGTCCCTTCAACTGTTGGTTGTATGTTGCACTACATGTGAGAGTTCGCCTCTAATCCCTTCTTTGTTGATATTTTCTCTTATGTGCACAACCCTAATTTAGTTAATCAAATGCAATTCTTGGACTATATTGTCAAGGACAATTTGTTGTACAAGCTCAATTAGTTGTGTGTTCCTGCTAAATACGATCAACCGACCTTAATTAAATAATATCATGCATCCTCTTGTGGTGGTCACTTTGTTGTGAAGAATACAATCCACAACCTTCAACGCCACCTTTATGGCTTTCCATGAATTGACAAGTGGAGCATTTTATCCATGCTTGTTCTTTGTGTATCCAAAATAAGCATGCCAATCAAAGTATGGCATGTATCAAATCCTGCTTATTCCTTCTCACCCTTGGGACTCCATATCCATGTATTTTATTAGTGGCTTGCCCGTGAAAACATGATGCAATCTAGGTGGTAGTCGGTTGTTTCTCTAAAATGGTTATTTTTCTTCCTTGTAGCAAAACTAATACCACTTCTCAAGCAACAGATCTCTTCTTTACTCATGTTTAGGTTTAATTTGGCTTACATACTAGCATCATTTCTGATCACGATGCCCATTTTATTAGCACATTCTGAAAAACCTTGTGGGATCTCCTTGGTTTCCATATTCAATATTCCACTACATTTCATCCTCAAACTGATGGCCAAACATAAGTCGTCAACTATAGCCTTGTGCATGTCCTTTGCATTCAGTTCACCAAATACAAACAATGGGATATGTCTCTCCATATTATTCAACATATCTATAATCACATTGTTCAATCATCCACTAGTTTGTCACCCTTAGAAGCATGTTTTGGTTATCAACCTTTAGCCCTTTATGAGTTGCCTCTCACCCTCCATCCTTCAGTAACCCCCCATCAATAAGAAGAACATAAACCCGCCTTATCCTTCCTCCAATCCTTAGCACAACGCCATGCACAAGTCTCTGGAGATTTCAATGCATCCCAACAATGTTATAAAGAGATGCATGATGCCCATGGTTCTCCTCATAATGTTTCTCCTAGAGACAAAGTATGGTTTTATATGGAACATTGACATTTCAAGTTCCAATGCCATCATAACCTCAAGCCCTTCTGTTATGGCCCATATACTATTCTACAATAAATTGGATTTAATGCCTAACATCTTGAATTTCCTCCTCATTTGGGTATGCATGATGTGGTCAATGTCAATAGCCTCAAACATTATGAGACTCCCTTGCTTGAGGAGTCGGTTACCATCTCACATCCCACTAAGTTCGTGCCTGATTTCTAGCCTCCTTTGCTTCAAGACATGATATTGGACACTCACACTATTTCCACTTGATACCAACAACATACTTATTATCTTGTCAGTTACCAAGGCCAAACTCAATCGTGAACTTGTTGGTTTTCTGAGGATGCAATGTGTCGGTCCTTTCCACATTTGTTGATGGAAGTAGGGACACTTTTTGGAAACAGGGAATAATTGGGTAATCACGCAGGTCAAGGTGCACCTCTAGATAGTCAAAGAGAGGAAGGTGCACTATCAAACTTACCTAGTGGTGGATAATAAAAGCAGGGTGCAATCTCTAAGAAGACAGTTAGGAAGTTAGATAACTAGCTGTTGGAATTAGTTAGTTGTAGTTTGACTCTTTCATACCATTGTAATAGCAATTCTCTATATAATACTACCTACTATTCTAAATAAGATATGGCCATTTTGCTCAATTCTCTTTCTTTATTCCGATGTACTGCTTTATGTCAAGTATTTTGTATAATCTTGTTGCATATTTGTCTTATGTGATAGATCAAGGAAGATTCAAGATCGTTCGAGAAAAAATGATGATAAATTACAATCATGTTGGAGATTTTAGTGGGAAATTACAATCATATGAGAAGTTTTAGTGTCCAATTGTATTGTAAGAGATTTTAGCAGAAAAATTCAATTTTAGTTCATGCATAAAATCATTGAGCAATTATAGTCCATGCAGGAAAACTTAGCAAGTAATTCTATTATACCTACATAACTCTGATTGAAAATATATATTTGCATACCATTATATGCCCTAAAATATTTTCAGCACATTTGTTTTATAGTAAAAATTTATGTTTTATTGTTCACTGCGTCTTAGTTTCCCTATATCTAGCACTTTAGGATCACATAGTGTGTTCCTTCAATGCTATAATTTCTCAATGGCCTGTTTAGATCCATTTTCATGATAAAATAATTTTCTACCAAGACTAGGATGGTCCAATGACTTTGCTAATCTTCCCATTCTAGCATCACATAACCTTGTCCTCAGATTTACTCTAGGCGGAGGAAAAAGAGTTGTCATGCATGCTCCCTCTATAGATCATTGAAAATCATTTGTATACCAAAGATATATACCACAATAGAAGGAATCCAAAATTTTCCTTCAAAGCATAGAAACTATGTTGCTCACATTCCAATTTAATTCCATCAAAGCATAAATGGGTGTGTTGATATGCTAGACAATTCAATGAGCCTTAAATCCTTTTTTAAGAGGAACACCAATGCAGTAAAACCCCTTATGCAACAAATTTCAATACAAATCAAAGTGCATGTTATTGGCCAAACATTTAAAATACTACAAGATCCTCTTAAGCATACATGAAATAACAATCATAGAAAAAGACTTACTCCTGGTGTAATTCATGAAACATTAATGGCATTTTAAGGCATAATTAAGGTTGCTACTCAACAATGTTTCGATATATCTACAATATTGTTAAGGGATGTAATTGCACTTCAACTTCCCACCAAAAATATTTTTTCAAACATATCACTTCAAACACATCATTGGATGAATTATCATCACTTAAGAACTACCACTTCTTCGCTTAAGAACTACCACTTCAGACACATCAATGGATGAATAAACATCACGTAAGAATTATATTGTGGGAAAAGGTTGTCTTAATAGAAAACACGAAAAGACAAACATATAGGAAACTCAAATAGATTATTTTAATAATCACAATCCAATTCAAAGGATTCTATCAAACAAAAAGATATTTTCTTAATAAAATTGTTGAAAAAATAATGACACTAGAAACTAAGAAATTGTTTCTAATGCAATAATTACAATATGTAAATATTTGTGAAAATTTACATGGAACTACTTGCCATGAAAATGTGGGCATTATTATGTCCCCTATAGAAGTGGATATAATGCAACCCATCAAGAAAGTGCTTACAACTACTTTTATACATAATCAAAGTCCTTCTAGCCCGAGCGTTTTAATACATAATGAAGTGTATTTACAAGAAATTGCAAGTACTAGGAGAAGGTTAAGAATAGAGAATTTAAGGAAAGGCTTTTCAAATATTAAGAAGTGGTTAATTCGATATCATGAGAGAATAAACAAGGATAAACAATTACAATGAAGTTGGGAGATGGTATTATCATAAACCTATCAAGAATGTGGAAGTATTTGATGTTATTGTTAGAATTGATCACTTTATTGGTAAAAACTATCATGAAGATTCTAAGATCGGGGAAGTAATTGAACACTTAAATAAATTGCTTCGTAAAGTTCTATCAATTGTTATCAATGACTTCATGACTAAGAGAATTGATTTTGTGTTTGTTGATTCCAACATGATTCATAAGGCTTTGTAATCTCTAAAGCACATTAAGAGACACTCAAGGGGGTTAATACAAAACAATTTTTGATGATATGTGTGTATGAGATGAAGAAGCATAGATTATAAATTTTGGTTTGGAGAGAAATAATGGATTTTATTTTGGAATCAAAGTTAAAAAGAGAAATACATATGCTAGTTTTATAGTTAAATCATATGTAAAGAGGAATGAAACAACATTGGATGAAGTTCCTCTCAACATAGCACAAGTGCATGTGTTGAATGTTTTTTATTGCAAATGTAGGTCACTCGAACACAAAGTTTTTTGGCATGGATAGAAGTGAACCAACAAGTGAGCATTGGGGTTTGAGTGTAGCATGTAAATGTAGACTTGCCATTGGAGCAATGATGACTTCATGATCCACCTATAGACTTATAGGATTGTGTATGGACCACCTCATTGCCCCCCACTTTTCTCGATAAATCACCATCACAACACACAACACTTCTCACAAAATCCAAAGGGTGGTGCCCTCAAAAGGTTTAGGATAATTCCCCCATATGGTTTTAGACAATGCTCCCAAAACCTTACGAGCATTTAACATAAACAACACTACATGGACTTACATCTAGAATATGTGTGCATGCATCCTAGAACCATCTGTTAGATTTTTATCATTTAATCAATATGATCTAGGATCTTATATGAGAGAATAACATGCACAAGAATAATCATAAGAGACAAGAGACACAAATAGTTTTCCTTGGGGAAACCATAAAGGAGAAAACCCCACAACTTCCTTAGAGATAGAATGAGCACCAATAGCAAAAGTAAAGCCCAAAAACACAAAGATTATCTCCAACAGTTGTTCTCTCTCTCACTTGTGCATGATCCTCCTCTCTCACTCAAGTGCTACAGTTGAGTGAGTGTATGTTACAAATAGAGAGTCTCACTCTCTATTTATACTAGTTTTCCACTAAACAATTACTCACCAGGGCCGACTTCTCTAGGAGAGTTTAATAACCCTAGTACCACTGTGGGGACTATTGCCCCGACTTACAACGGAGGGTTAACCTCAATGACTTTACATGACTTTATTATATTAATGATTCTTCCGATAGGAACATCAGGGTACAATAAAATACACTATAAGATATACAAGTGAATACATTCCGAAGTTACAAATACATCAACACCATCCACACATTTCAATTCATGCATTTTTGTACTATTGCAACATACACACATCACGACTCTATACACATGATTTAGCATCATCTGTACTAGTTCTATAATTGTACATGTACCAAGAAGATTAATTCTCACTTAGAATTGTTATGAAAGGGAAACTATCATTTTAACTCAATCTTTGTGCAATGTGTATAAAAATGTCAACCATTACTCAACATTATTATGTAAATCCAACCATCTTAGTAATTGAGTATTGCTACATTTTTATAAATATTTACATGTATCGTGTGGTGCTTCTTATATCTTTAGTCACCTAATGACTAAGATTATGGCTCAAAGTCAACCTAAGAACTTTAGCATAATGGATTTATCACTCTCTCAATGCTTGTTGGTTATATTATAACGTGTTTTCCCCATTTTAAAAATAAATGTAAGCACTTAATGACACACAATATTCCATCATCATTCTACCATGTATTTTATTTATTTTTAAACTAGCAATTGCACCTTGGGGTGCAATAAAAGAACGTCGTATTGTAAGTGAAACAAGGATGGAGCTGCGAAGGAAAGAATTTGTAGCCTAGCAGCTGCCAAAAAATGTGAGGTGCAACCACTAGAAAATCGTGGCATCTAAGAAGCAATTGTGAAAGGATGGCTCCATTAGGGAAAATTGCGACCCAACAACATGCAAAATTATCTATATTAAAAAATATACTAATTTAAACAATGCAAATATATATTAAATTATTTGAATAGTTTATATGTTCAATAAAAATCTTATGACTTATTCAAAGTTATTTGAAACTCCAAAATTTTATCATGTTTTAGTCCTTGAATTTGCATATGCTATGAAGAGAAAACAACAAGATGTAATGCAATTACCATGCTAGATGTTATAACCATAAAGTAATAAACAACACTGGAAACAATGCAATTACCATGCCAAATGGCAGAACAACAAAGTAATAAACAATAGTGGAAACATGCAAACTTTTATTAACAATGATTTTGAAAGGTATTAAAAACCACATGAGATACTAGACAATGTTTACTCCTAACCATGATAACAAAAATTAACATATTGAGAACCACCGGTAACCCAAAAGAACCATAACAAAAAATATTAGCATGTTATCTGTCTTACAAACCAAAATCCAACATTTACTCCTACAATAGCCTTGATAGCAGGAAAAGAAGACGTCTTGAAAACAAAACAAATGGTAGACAAAAATAACCATCACAAAAATTGTCGCATGTCATATGAGTCAAATGCCCATGTCATATGAGTCAAATGCCCAAACCCAAAACAATAGCATTTTAAAAGAATATTACAAAGTTTATTCATTCGTTATTTAGTACTTCCAAATGCACTACATTTTATTCAACACATTTCATCATTTTTTTTCTTTTAAACAATTGCATTTGCTATTATAAAAAACTTAGTTGGAATACTTCAAAGTTGGCAAGATTCTCCCACGGATTTAGTTCAATAGCAATCACCATATCAAGAGCCAAACAAAAACATGGTATTTCTTATTAAATCTATTTCAGTATGTACAAACCAAGCACATTGTACAAATAATCAAAACAAGATATCAAGAAAATAACAATTGTGTAAATTTTGTTTGATGTGTAAATTTTGTTTGATTTGGAAGAAGTTCCAACACTATACACATATAGGCATATTATTCTCAATGAACAATACATATAACCTAATTTTTTTTGTTGAAATTAAACTACAAAGGCCACATGTCTATCATGATCTCTTTCTCGAGGACATATCTTTCAAAACATTTATAACCTTCATATGCTACAAGTTCTCTTTTGTTCTTTGCTCTCCAACAGGCCGATACTATATAAAATAAAGATACTTGTCTCTCTTAGATAACTCTATTCTCTACCTTAAACTGGTAGAGAGCTTCAAATATAGGAAGATGAGTACAATTATTATTAGATAACTCCAACAATGGTTTTGACTTGCATTCAAACATTGTGAGATGCAATTTGGATCATTGGCTTCTTTAACTGATTCTTGAAGGAAGTTGAGTCGTTGTTCCATCTCCGTCATACACAGTACTTGGTCAAACTTGGATCATCCACAACTTGGATTACAGAGAATTAAACCATTTCCTTCACAAGAGATCCTACAATCATTATAACATTTAATACAATTACAAAAACCGAGAATTGCCTTGGCCAATACTACCACTAACAAACATGAATATATTCTGCAATAAATAGAACCTAAGAACTGTGTGTGAAAACACAAAAAACATCACCTTTGCAAAATAGGAGTATAATATTTGCAAGACAAATGGAGGTTTAAAAAAAATAGCTAACACTTCATTTTACAAAGGTGGAAGGAACTACAGAAGAATGATAAATAAATAAAACCCACTCTTTTGCCTCGAAATCCTCGTGTAGACTGTTAATATTTGAGCAATAATGAAGATCTTCAAACTTTAAAACTTTTATTAATGAATTATTGAACACATGAATCATTGAATCAAATCAACCACACAAATCATTCATCCACAAGAGACAAGATATACCCTGGGAAAACCCTCTCAATAAAGAGGATGAAAAACCCAACAATTCTTTATGAGTATATTAGATAGATTTGCAGAGAATGGTTTACAACATAATAATAGATTGCCCGATAAGAGAGAACATAGGGAAATACAAAATAACGATCAATTGTAATGAAATTTCCATGTGCCCAACGCATTAATAACAAGCCAAAACTTCTACCATGCAGAGAATAGCGAATGGTTGCATGCCAACCATGCATACATGCATTACAACTTCGAAATTGCCTTCATGGAATATTAATTCCTTTCATAGAAAATATCACCATGCATTACCAATTCACCACGCCTTTCATCTTTGACATTAACTGATGATAAAATGACATCGGAGTAAACTCAATATCTAAATGGACGTATCACACTTAGTTAACAAGCTAAATTAAGTGTCTTTGTGCTTTAACTCAAGTGTCGTCATGCAATACACTTTATAACTGAAGTGTCGTCTTTTGATTAACTTAAGTGCCATCTTTTAGTTTAATTAAAGCATAAATACTTTAATTAACTAGTCCATTCATACTAACACTTAGTTATCTATTATTAACTTAATCATGCTGATTGATTTACTTTGCATGGATCATATAAGCTTTATAATTGAAGGTTCTATAATTGAATCACACATTGTAACTTAACTAAAGCTTACAGTTTTGAGTTTCACTTAGTAATCATTTAGGCAATTCGAATTCTCTTATGCATTATCTCTTTCATTGCTTATCTCTTTATCTTTAATGCATGGTCTATATGTGTTAACTTTAATTATTCATCATATCATAATATACTCATAAGAATTGTCATATGCTATGATCATATTATATTACTTCGAGACCAGATAGTCATTGCTAAAGTAATTCACTGTAGAGGTAGCTAATTTCTAAAGGAGACTTAATAGCAATATGTGACCATGGTTAAGTAACATATCACATAACATCATGCTTCAACATGCAAAGCATTTCACCTCTATAACTGGAAGCCCACCTCAATGGTATCCACTCTCTAGACGACCACATGAGCATCATTGACTTGATATTAACCACAAAAATTTACAATTACAACATCACCACCTTAATCATACGAGGATATATAGGAATTGATATTAACCACAAGCCCGACTTGATATTAACCACAAGTCTAGAGAATGACTCTCGATGCCATACATTTAACATAGGCATGTCCTAAAAAATGTTCACTCTCAAAGGCATACCATCCATATACTGCACGTTAGATAAAATGATTATCAAACAACCCAACAAAACAATGTTGAAAAAATCTAATAGCCCTTAAACAACAAACCAAAACCAAAACCAAAGCACTTTTGTTCATAATTGGATCTTACAACTCCATTGAGGGTAGTAATGGCATCATTAACTTCACTCTTTGATGGGTATGTTGCAAACACTTGTTCCAAATGGTGAAATTTGTCCTCTGGATGCTCATTGAAAACATGTATGTCTTAAAAATACATGATCATAAATAAGTCATGATATAATGTTTACATTAAACTCATTAACATCATGAATGTTTTAACGACAATGGTTCGATTAAACACCATCACGAGCTATTCAATATTCCATTGTCTTGGCTTATGTGGCACAAAGTTGTTATCAATGATCACACAAATTATCCCACCATAAAAAAGATACTCTGCACATGCATAACTCTGTAGAGGTTAATGTGTGTACCACTGCACTTTGTAGTAGGAATTTAACTATCTTTGTGAATCATTGTGGTGTCCCTATTATTAGGTTTAAAATTCCACCAAGCGTTCCACTTTGATATAAGAACCATATTTATTTTTATGATGAAGATCCCTCGATACTACTCAAATTTGAGTTGGGATTACCCCTATAAGGCTTTTGATGGATAAACAACTTAGAATGTTGTGATTGAGGATGTTAACATCAGTAAAAAATGACATATATTTGTCCACTTCACCCATAGTCTTGAACTTGCTAATAACATTTACAACTCGTACCTTGAGTAGTTCTTAATTAAGACCTCAAGGAAATATGTGTTATGTGGTGGGGTTGGTAGTGTAAACCATACAAGGACTAGCATGAACACAACGTGCTTGAACTACATACACAGACAAATAACATACAAAGAATAGAGAATCAAGAAAATCACTACATCTATTAGATCTACCACTGAGAAAATGCTTCTTTGAAATACAAGAGAATCGCTCTATTTATAACAACATGAGAGAATACATCATTTAATATGAGTGGTTGTATAGAATACCAAATGAGCAATTAATACCTTATCTATGTGAACTAACAACTATTATATGTACACTAATAGGTAGAGTATTAAGCCTTTCACTAGGGTTCAATTATCACTTTAGTCTACCCCCCACAAATAGTATGGTATGAGCTTGGGAGAATTTGGCGGAATCGATGCCCCTCAGAAATGCCACCTAACTAAAGAAAATCCGTGTTTTGTGGTGCACCGCCAACGCCAAGGCTTCACAGTGATGATTTTTTTCATGTCTACAAGTGTAATATTTAGTATTTATGGTTCTAGTATATCCTAGTGAATGCCTCTATGACATTTTCCTGATATTTGAATTAGTTTTAGTAATCATACTTCTTAAAAGGGCAAATATATGCTCACATCATGTTATTTTTTTGTGTTGTTTTAAGAATTCTTGTATTAAGGAGTTGTTGCAATTTCTTTTGATGTTGCTCTACATAATGTGAATGATTTAACGAAGTAGGTGGATGAAGTGCTCAATTACTTTGGGTAATCCTGGAATCCACTCATATATATTTTATGCCATGCATTTTTTGTATGTAAGTTATAGAAAAAATGTGTTGTTGGGTTTTGCTAATTCTTTTGTCTTGATAGTCTTGAAGGAGTTATATGCATGGATGACTACAAGGGCCTACATTCTCACACTTTTTGGTAGTGAATGAAATCTTATATTGCTAACATGTCTCTAGCTGCTACTTTTATTTATGGACTATGTGCTTGGGCTCTGTTTACTACCATTTCTTCAAATTTTATTCCCTTTTTTTTCTCATTATTTTTATTTGTTTGTTGTTGATTCGGATTTATGTGAGAACGAAATGAAGCGACATATATAGAATCATAAACACATACATATTGCAATGAAAAAAAAGATACAATAAACACATATTCTATTAAATGGAGGAAATAGAATAGATTAGAAATACAACAACTAGAATGGTGGTATCTATCTCTGAGAAGAGATGTGGCAACTACTCTCATTTGTGCCAAGTTGAATACAAAATCAGGCCAAAAGGGCCTATTTATAAAAATCATGAGGGTGAGAACCCTAAACGTGCAAAACATAACCCCAAAAAATGAACCATCATAAAGTTTGTGGCCCCAATGCGGTTAGTTGAACAATCAACTTCCTGGGGTCATAAATTGTGCATAAAATCTTTGATTTGGGCGCTCGATAGCCCATTGGAAAGGTCTATCTGAGCTTTACATATTCATGTTAATTATAAATTCATGCCATGGAAACTATGAGGCCCCTTGATTCACCAAAAAATGTCGTTTAGGGCCTCAAAACGACCCTAGATGTTTAGGACCAAAAAAACCATAGAAAAATGACTAGGAAACTTCCAAAGTGGACAATTATTTTGAGCCAATGGAATAGGGCGTGTGTGGCAATCGATCTCCATCTGGATCAATCCTCCCCCATTGGGAAACAATGGTCTCCATTGCGTCAAATCCCATATGATCTCGAACGGTGTGTTGAGTTGATCTCCTAGTGTGACATTTGCTGAAGTGAAGAGGCTGCCTTTCTTTGACATCTTCACATGGCTGTAATTGTTGTTGATGGATGTGCTGAAACTGTTCAATAATTTTGGTTGTTGTGTTGTCCGTGGTTTAAAGCGATATGGACGATTTCTTCCTAGTGGAGCACCTTGAATATGTGGCCTTGCATCGTAGAGGTACTCTGATAGATGAGGAAACAATGACTCCGTTTTCCTCTTGTTTTTGTTGAGTAGAGACACCCTGTGCAACGGTTGTGGAAGTCTCTGTGATCTACTGTTCTCCTTCAAAGGTAATTGTAAAGGGGGAGAATTTCCTAGTGTGGGAGATTATCTTTCTACCCTGCGTGACTGTGGTAGGTGCAATTGTCTCTGGTATCCGATAGAATTGTCCTCCCAAAGTGATAATGACACTACAAGGTAGTCATTCATATATAGCATGACGCTTCCACATATATGGGTGTCCTAAAAGAACATCACAGACTTGAAGTGGGGCCACATCACACAGTACCTCGTCTTTGAAAGACTTGATGCCATATGGTAGGTGACATTGCTGAGTAACGCGGATACCTCGTCCCTGGCTTACTCAACCGATGTTGTACGACTACGAGTGTGGTGTTGTCGAACGCTCCAATCTCTTGATGAATTTTGTTGAGATCAGGTTCTTTTAGCTGTCGTTGTCAACAACAAAATGTAGTGGGATTCCCTTCACCCACATCTGTGAGTTGAAGAGACGTTCCTCTACCTTTGACTCTACAGGTTTCTCTAGTTGAATCTGTGTGGTAGGAACAGTGACACTCGGTTCTGCATCAATGATTCACATCCCATAGTTTGCGACTGTCACGTTCAGTTCTGAATAAGAATTAGGATATGATTCTGAAGCTTTGATCTCGAACACCAATGACTGCTTTGAGCGACATTCATCAGTGTTGTTCCAGGAGATTTTGTGGAACTCGCACCACTTCCTATTGTCCTTCTTTATCATTCCATTACCCTTCCTTATTGGTGGTGGGGACTAATTGTCCTTTCCTTGTCCTATGTACTGTGGGCCAGGGTTTCCCTTTCATTGCTTCTGTGGTGGATTCACAGGTCCAAAATCTCACTTGTTCTTTTGCTGAAATTTCTACTTGATTTTGACAACATACCAATAGATAGATCCAAGTGAAGAGATGTATATGAAGTCCATATTTGTTTCAATGTATCGATGTAGGCCACTACAATATTTTAGTACCGGGTTCTGCTTGGAGTCCTTGATACCCAACTTTGTACACAAGGTATGAAAGTTGTTGGTGTACTCCAACACTGTCTAGTCCCTCTCTTGACGCAGAATGGTCCATTTTGTGTTTTGGTCATCATAGTTTCTCACAGGGTAATATTGTTCCTTGACTACATTTATGAAAGAGACCAAAGTGGGATTGGCCTCTAACATTCCAAACTCGTCTGATGAGTTTTGCTCACAATAAGTATCCCACTAATTTTTGACATGGGGGGAGACCTTAAGGAGAACAAAGGTGACCTTTTCCTTGTCGAAAAAATTGTGGACAGAGAAATACCCTTCTAGAACATCCAACCACTTATCTAGGGCATGAGCATCGATCTGGCCTTCAAATAAAGGAATATCAAAGTTAACTTGTACCTTGAATGCAGTTGCATCTCTGAAACAGTTGCTCATTGAAGGTGCATCCACCAATGTCAGCATTCATAGAAGGATCTGGCAAAAAATATCCATCATCTCGTTCCTTTGTCTTGAGAGGGATTCCTCGAGCAACAATTTGATAGTATCTCCTACTCCATCGTCTTTGTTTTCTTCTTCCATGGGAGTCCGTTTGGGGCATTGAGAGTGATATTCCCCAAGTGAAACTAGTTTGGGACCCAACTCTCTATACCCTTATCTCGTCAAGGACATGCAACGATAAATAATCAAAGAGCAGATTGCTTTGATACCACTGATCTGGATTTATGTGAGAACAAAATGAAATAACATATATAGAATCATAAACATAGACATATTGCAATGAAAACAAAGATACAATAAACACATTATATTAAATGGCGGAAATAAAATAGACTGTAAATACAACAACTAGAATGGCGGTAGTTATCTTTGAGAACAGATGTGGCTGCTACTCTCATCCGTGCCAAGTTGAATACAAAAGGAGGCCAAAGGTACCTATTTATAATAAACATGAGGGAGAGAACCATAAACGTCCAAAACATAACCCTAGAAGATGAACTGTCATAAAGTTTACGGCCCTAAGGTGGTTAGTTGAACAATCAACTTCCCGAGGTCATAACTTTTGCATACGATCTACGATTTGGGCGCTCGATAGCCCATTGGAAAGGTCTATCTGAGCTTTACATTTTTTGATTGGATCCAAATGCATGTTGTTTGAATTTATTTATCCCCCCCCCGATTCACCAAAAAAACATTGTTTAAGTCCTCAGAACGACCCCAGAAGTCTGGGACGCAAAAAATCGTAGAAAAATAACTAGGAAATTGCCAAATTGGACAATTGTTTTGAGCCAGTGGAATAGGTGGGTGACCACCGATCTCCATCTGGATCATTCGTTAGCACGCACTTACATTCTATGTATGGATCCTTATTCCATATTATGTAGTTGAATATAGAGATCAAGTTCATGGGATCATCCTCATCTCACCACTTTGTCAAGCACCTTCTTGGATTGAGTGGTTCTATAATAAGGTTTGCTTCCTACAGACCTTCTATTTTTGTAGAGTCTAGTGTTGTACTGGATTCTAGTTTTCAGATGCTTATGCTAGATCTATAGTCTTATGCTGAGAAAGTGAAGTAAGGGTGACTTCATTTTGATTGGTACATAAATTCAATTCACAATCATGCATAAAATTTAAATTCAATTCAATTCAATTCACTCCATCTTATTAAATTCAGTTCACAATAATAATCAACCTTTGCACCATCAATGAAGACTCAATGTAATTTATTTTATTTTCCTGCTTTGTAGAATTGTTTGGTTGTGGTTATTGTGTTGACCAACTGATCTATTATTTTTCAGTGTTGTATGTCTTTGTGAATATATTAAATTGGATGTGTTTTGCAAGTTTAGATTTTGCATCAAATACCAATGGAATTTGAAATAAAGCATATTGGATTCAATATTTGCGCAGAGTCCAGCTGCATTTGCTAGACATCATGTAGGTAAGAAGTGCATAAGCATATTGTAAACATCAAAACTAAAATTTGCAGGAAAATTCATAATGTAAGAAAATCAAGTGGGGTTTTCAGATGAAATGTCACACATATCAGATACATAAATCCTTCAGACCATATAACATTTGTCCCTTAACAATGTGATGATGGGAAAATTCATAAGGCAGTGCAAATCTCCAAATTCATGGTGAAAACATTGATGGATCTAATATGCATGAAGTAATGCTTTACTTTAGTTTTCATTTGCTTAAAATTGGAAGACGGTGCGTATTGTCTGGATCACTCAAACTACATTTATCTATGTTATGGAGACTTGAAATAAACTTTGCACAGTTACAAAATGCATGGTTGTCTTTGCCACCTATTACCTTTTTAATTGAAATTGTATGTTGCAATGACTATGTTATGGAGAATTGAAATAAACTCTGAACAATTATAAAATGCATGTTATCTCTACCGCCCATTTCCTTTTTAATTCAATTTCTATGTTGCAAATCACTATGTTATGTAGAATTGAAATAATTTCTGCAAAGTTATAAAATGCATGTTGTCTTTGCTCCATTTCCTTTTTAATTCAATACCAAGCTCAATACTTTCATAGAGCACAATACATAGACTGCCATGCTTATGGAATTAGCAAATCTGGCTATTGAAGCAAGCATTTGAAACTTTCTAGGAAAAACAAGAGTCAACAACTCCACACCGACACTAAGACTGAACAAAACTAATGTCACTCTCTTCACAAGTGAAAATTTGTATGCCATGGTAGAATAATAAATATCATTGTAACAAACCTTTAGGTTAGCATCAAACACATGACTAATAATTGTTATGCAAATAAATTTCTTGAGCTGTCTCGAGTATGATATGCACTTAAAGGTTACACATGACGGTTGTAATGATGCATATGGAATTCACATATGCACTTCAAGGTTGCACAAGAAAGTTGTGAATCTCAAATATGCATAAATTTAATTACATAACGACCGCATGTCAAATACTGGAAATCTAGATATACCTTGGAACCTGGAGGCTTGTATTAAACCCAAGTTTAAATGGCATTTCAGAGAGAAGCTAGAGGCATTATCCATATGTTTGTATGCAAGGGTGTTTGTATGTAAGGGTGTATTTAATATCGCATTTAGCATTGATTTCAATGGATATATTGTATATGGACACTAATACAACACACATGTATAGTTTTGAGGATGTATATCTTGTAGACATTCAATATTAGAACTCTACATATCAAAATTACAACTTTGCAACATCTAGGTGCATATCAGGCCCTGCTTAAGATGGGTTGTGCTAAACCCATAGATTCAAATGCCATTCAAACCAAATCTCATAGAAAAACACATATAAAGGTTTCCGTAAGATTTCAAATATGACCATATAATATGTGAAATATGGTAGATACTCCAACCTTTGAAGGCTTTCCTGAGGTATTCAAAGTTTTACACTGGGGATGGAGTTGGAGCTTTCCCTGGTTGGATTTATCCATACTTTATTTCTATATACTATTGGTGGCTTCAATGAAAGACCCAAATTTGTGATTACAATAGAAAATCCCTAATAAGTAATCTTCAACAAACACCAACTTCCTGTTTGATACTACTCCATTACAACTCTGGATCATCTGGACTGCATACAAGTAATTTCCCAACCATTTCTTTTGCCGCACAATTCATGCATGGCCATGGTGTGAGGTTTATTTGCACATTGGCGATGGAGGCTATAATTACCCTCCCATTTCACAACATCTCAAGCTTTATCCCTTTGCCTACATTGAAGACACAACTGGGTTCCAAATAGGGCTTCAACATTTACAATAATGACAGAATTTGAGGATTTCTTACCCATTATGGCGGAGAAATTAGGAGAGCATGATTTCATGGATGAGTTGTGCAATGAATTCGACCTTCTGGTAGATCCTTGGTTGGGTATAAGATTTATTTTTAATGACCTGCAAGTCAAAAGAGTGCCAATCATATACACTGGGAATATATTTCTGTAAATATAATAGGGATGAAAAATGTGCTTATTTAAAATAAAAAATTACTATATTCTCAAATGTCGTGCATTGTAAATATTTAGCCATCATATGGATTATCCTTGATACCAGATAAACAATTAATATATATTGTGAAAAAATATTTACCTAGAGATATGTTATACCACTATTGTTGAATGGTTTACACCATGCTAGCAAGCTGCTACTACTGTTTTGTGTGAACTTGTTTGAAGAAGTAGAGAATCATACCTTTTAAACTTTTTGATTGTACTCTGACATATCACATGTCAACTCCAAACAATTTGTTTATAAAACACCCATAAATATATATGTTGGGTTAAACATATTGGTTAAATGAGTACCATTTATGCAATGACTATATTTTGACAACTGTATTGGGGAGAACCCAAACATTTACTGCTTTTAGTTTATTTCAGTTTATATCTGCATTAGTTTTATGTGATCATTTGGTATGTATTATTGTTATTATTTGGATTCTTTGGATAATTTTATGACCATATCTAACTTATTGCACTTGCAGCCTGACACACATACATGCGTGTGTGCATATATATATATATTGAGGACGAAATTAAAGTTACAATATTACCGAGTTAATAAAACATTGAGAATAAGTAATAAGATCACAACTTTAGTTATATATGATAATAAAAGAGGATGTCATGTGGTTTTCAATGTTGTGCAAGGTATACCTAGATGGGGCGTTAGGCTACCGGGTCGAAGGTGAATATGGGGAGGATACATAGAAATATTGCGTAGGAAAGGGATGATGATAGCTCTAGGATCTTAATGATGATCGACATCATGAATGAGAAAGGGATTGTGTGGCCTTCCAAAGACTTTAGCAAGCCCGACTGGAAAGAGATAAACTCGACAACTCTAGTGTAAGGGATATTGAAACATGAGGGAGTCTGGGCCTTCCTTCGCTGTGGGGTCTTTGTTGCATTGATAGGTAATTTCAACATCGGCTTAGTTTCTATTACGGGGTTTATATGGCAATGACTTCTAAGAGGAGTGTGTGCTAGTTTTAGAAGTTTCCATGTATGATTTCATGCTTTTTCAAGAGGGGAGTAAGGAACGAATATAGAAAGAAGATACAGTGGGAAAAACCCTGTGCAAATTAGGATTTGTTTAGTGATTCTTGGTGGAGGCAACAATTAAGAAAGAAATTCAGTTGCTGGAGGAAGAAATTAAGGTTGAAAATATTATTTGGGGAAAGAAGAAATTTCCTAAACCATGGATAGTTGGATCCCAGATCTAAGAACCTCAAGCTCAAGGAATTTTAAGTATTTCAAAATGATCTCCCTCTACTGGCATATTAATATCCTACTTGGAAAGGTGATAAAATGTCTCACAATGAAACTCTCCTCCAGGTTGATGAATTCTGTTAAATGATTTAGAACTAGGATGACAAATTGGATGTTTTGGCTCCAACAACTTCTTTGATTCGGCTTTATGATGATGGTTAGTCAGGGTTTAAGTTTATTTGTTTTTTTGCTATCAATTCCACTGGACTAGTTTTGGACTTATGTTGCATGCCAAGGTATCAGGATAATAGTAATACTTATGTTTTCTTTTCCAACACTGCTAATATTACTAAGACTAATTAACTTGATTACTACTCATGGTTTGGATTCCAATCTGGCAGACTTGATTTTTTATTCCGTGTAAACTTTGTTTTTGTTTAATAAAATGTTTGCTAGCTTACAAAAAAAGTGTTTTTTAAGGTAGCATTGTAAAATGGAGAGAACAAACCATAGTACTTGGGCAAAGGCCAAAACAATAAGTAGAGAAATTAAAAAATTAGGGAAAACATAAAATCAATGACTTTACAACCCTCGCTTAGCTAAGGGGAAGTTTATGCTACAATTGTAAAACCCTTTCTAGACAAATCTATGGGACTTTCACTAATAGAATGTTTGTGAAATGAAGAGAAAAATAAAAAAATGCATCCTCTATCCATTATGAATGCTCGTTGCTAGACATAAATAGGTGTTTTCCCTAATCAAAGGCTTTGATTCATAAAAAATTTGTCTCACATATCATTGTTGAAGAAGATGAGGCCCTTAGCTAGATTGAGGAAAAGAAAGCTTTAACTCATTTTTGTAAAACAAACCCAGTTTCATGACACTACAGTACAAGGAAAACACCCTATAGAGGAGCTTTTTGCAGAAGTTACTATAAAAGGATCCCAAATATTCATGTATAGAGAAGGTCTCTAGTGGAGGTGAGAAGGAGAAGGTTTTGGTGGATATTTTTGTATGATGATTTTATACATACTAAAGGCACCAATGCGCCTTAATCATATATGCACCGGTGCTAAAACAATGCACTGATGCTGAAAATCACCATTAAATGTGGAGAAACATATTTCTTTTATGTTTCAACCCCCAACACAAATCGGGGGTGTGTTCGATACATACATACGTACAGGTGCGTGAATAAAGTTAATGCATTAGGATTAGCCAAAAAAACCTCTACCTAGAAAGATATATATGTTTTAAAAACAAAAATAACAATAAATATTGTGCATTCTATATACCTAAAGCATTGGTGTGTTGCTTATATTAGAGCACCGATGGAATAAATATTTTTATATTACTAAATCCCTCAATGGTGTGATGCGTTGTTACAACCACACCGGTCCATCCTTTACTTAAGGGCACCAATGAAGGGTGAAACTAAAACAATTCTCGGGTGGGATTTTTTATATTCTTTAACGGTGTGTTCATATCTTCCAAAAGCATTGATTCATTGAATACTTGGGATCACTGCTTTAGGTTTATATTTAGAAATACCAGCGGATCTTTTTAATACAATTTAATATTCGTTCTTGGTGTGTTTATACAATTACAATGCACCAGTGCATTTTAGACTAGAGCTCATAGTGTTAGGGTTAAATTTAAAATTGTTGGTTAATTTTTTTTATTGAATCAAGGTGCTGTTAAAACTTCCATACCCACCACTATGTCTTCTTATTGGGCGCACTGTAGCTGGTTAAAATTAAAAAAAAATTACCTTATGGTAAAATCATTTTACTGTCTTTTAGTGCTATAGAGATCCTAAGCACCGATGCTACTCTTGCCTCTCTAAAGCACCCTGCCATCATTTGTGCGCATGCTTGAATTTATCCCGTCCGTTGCTCACTATGTGGCGTTGGAATTTTGGCAAATGTGGGACAATTTGGATTTTTGGTCTACGTGGAAAAGATGCTTCTCAGTGCACAAATTTCCAGGTAATGTCTTTATTACCTTCTAATTTAAAGTTTTAGCGAATTAAAATTTAGAATTCACCTTAAATTTTCTTATTTTAAAAAAGAAACTTAATTTTGTATGTGTGGTGTATTCGACTTATTCGGCTTAAATTATGCTAACGGTGCACCCTAAAAATTTGCAGGTCACAATATTAGCAGGGCAGACAATCCTTGACAACTATAGCACACCATTACTACGGTTCACTTTATGTTAAATTACACACCGCATTAACTAAATTAAAAATAATAACAATGTTTCTGGTGCATCATTTTATTGGCGCACTGGTGTCGACAGGGACAACAAGCACCGGTGCATGATATGATTTTAAACGCACCGGTCTAACCGCAAATAAAAACAAATTGATATATTTAACAACACCAGTTGGTGCATTTAATAGGTATGTCTCGATGCGGTCATTTGGAAAAAATATTTATTTATATTAATAAATAAATTATCGAGTTACCTGATATTAATTAATATAATTTATATTAAAAATATAAATATTTATTTATTTATATTTATATTTAATAACTAAATATAAATATTTTTATAAATATTAATATTTATAAATATATAAAATTAAAAAATCATCATTTAAAAAATATAAAATTAAAAATATTTATTTATATTAATAAATAAATTATCATTTGATGATTTTTTTTTAATGTTTTATATATACATGTGTGTATCTATATATGATACTGATGGGATTTGTATGTGAATCAAATATCTCAACAAAGAGAGCATGGACAACAATAGGTGAGAGCATACATGTACAACATTGTATGGGAGTGGGAGGCTAGAGAGAGGGAGAGAGACTTCTACCATCAACCCATTATAGATCAGACACAAGACCTCTGAATGGGTTTTGGCTTCCTGAAGTTCTATAAGGAGGCTACATCCCTAAAGGGGAAATCATATTTCTTGATGCAAATGATTCATTGTTGGGATCATGGTAGACATGCCTTTGAGATTGGTCCCGATTTGTAGTTTCATCCCACATAAGAGGAAATCTATTTCATTACTGGGATATCCAACAGAGAGGAGGAATCTCCCTAGTTACCTGATATCCCACTTGGTTTCGCAGGAGAGACGTTTCGATATCTTATGACATTATGGGTGTTGACGAATTTGATTTGTAGATTTTATATAGACTTTGTAGATTTTGTGTGGGAATTTCCTTCCATTTTGGGACATATAACATTATTGAAAAATACAAATGTTTATTGTTATTGCTATAATCTTTATTTCATCAACGATATTTAAAAATATAATTATATGTTGCGCTAATGCAAACCAAGATCTACACACCATTAATTACTATAAAAAATGTTTTCATTATGTTAAACCTCTCAAATGTTTCGTTCACACTTGATGTAAGTAAAACTCCTCAAATGTTTCGTTCACACTTGATGTAAGTAAAACTCCTCAAATGTTTCAATAACACTTGATGTAATCAAAGAAACTCATCTAACTTTAGTAATTTAAATAACCATAAATAATCTTTTAGTAATTTGTAAAAATAAGTTTGAACTATTAAAAATCATCCTCTATATTTGTACATTTTTGTTTTGAAAAATTCCAACATTCAGGTTCTAATTTGATGTACTTATATGAAAATATTTATATTTTGTAAGAGAAAATAAGAAGATATATGCATTATAAAAAAACACGATTTGTGTATTGTTAAACCTAAATATAATTATAATTGTCTATTCCCAAATATAAATAGATTTTCTATATTTTATTTTGTTACGACATGTTTAAATTTTTGTGTTGGTGCCTCAAATCATTAACCTTATTACTATTTACTACTTCGTCAGAAGCAAAAGAACCATCAAATAAATATGTAAACTGCTCTAAACATCAAATTACAAGCTCATCGAATGTTCTATCAAATATTTAATCATCGATCAAACCCCTATTACAAACTACCAAGTGCCAATTTATGTTTCTTCCATGTGGAAAAATGTCAACTTTACTTCTTTGTTGAAGTAGGGTATCAAATTCTTCATTGGAATTTGTGTCATCATTCTTCATTTGAAATTGGTATTATTTGTTTGTAAGTAAGTACCCACAGGGGATTTGAACTCGCGACCTTCCATATACAACTTCTCATCTCCATTACTCATTAACAATTGCTCTAACCCCGTGGGAAAAATTGGTATTAAGTTAATTTAAAAAAAATTATATTAATTAAAATTCATTAATGATAAAAAAAATTCACATTTAATCTTAAAATGAAATATTTTTTTCTATTTAATATTAAAAGTCATTTGATTTAAAAACTTATAATAATAATAATTCATCACTGATAAAGATGTCCTTTTTAACTGTAGTTAATTTGTAATTGAACTATACATTTCGAATCAATATTAAAATTCTTTTATTACTTGCTAGTTAATATTAACATCAGTTGTATAAAATGACTATTTCCGTGTTGTTAGAAATTCATATTAAATATTAACACACATACGATACACGTTGACCTACATTTTTTGAATATCGACATACATCTGATCCCATAGTAATGGTGCCACAATAATTCTATTTTTTTTACTAAATATGCAATGAGATATAAATACCTTCAAGTATAATCAAATCATTTTCCAATCATTCAATCCATAGAATCACATATTACTTGATAGACAAACACATTTCGCATCATATTGATTGTTAACCAACTAAAATTGTTTAAAAACATCTAGTAATTAACTTTCCATTTCCATCGACATAAGATGAAAAACAACAAGATAGTTAGAGTATTAAATATAACAATAATAAAATGATACATCAACACTGTAAATGATGAAATAAAACATGTACATATCACTCTCTGTTTCCATCACCATGATTATCTTCCTCGCTTTGCATGGTAACACTGTTGTTCTCAAAAATATGTTTCGATCTAGGGTCATGTCTTAATATGAACCACCAATCCCTATCTAACACATCCAGGTAAAAAAATACTGGGTTGCAGTGTTTTGGGAAAACAAAAGGCTTCTTAGTTTCATCCCACATCTTTCTAGAGTTGATACAATTAACCCACTATCACAATTTTCCTTTACATTATTTTGGTCGAAGTTGTCCCACCACTTGCAACTAAAAACAACACACTGGAAATATGAGAAACCCACTTGAATGATCTCTTGTATCTTTCCTTAACAACCCAACTTCCCTCCTATTAGGTTTTGATAGTGGTGGCTAGCACAACTAGAATGGTTGAACTCGACTTCAAAACCCCACAACCTTGAATGGCACATCCATTGTCAACATCCTCGATGCAAAAATGATACCCATATCCCCACATAGATGGGAACAAATACACCTGTAAAAACGTGAACAAATGACACTATCATATGTCTAATAAATCGACCATTTAATATATAAAATATAGATGTTATAATTCAGATGTGGATTATACAGTTAAAAATGTACACAAAGAGATTATTATCAAGTTCTTGCACCCAATCCAGGTGTTTAGTGCATCCTCTTTAGTAGACAAGTAACGACCAGATGCATCGTATTTCTATTTGACTTGGTTAGTAATCCAATTGTTGGGATAGATCATTGGCGTATTTTCTTTTAAATGATCAAGATAATACATGCTTCTACCATTCAACCATTTGAATTATTTCCTGTCAATGTCCAATTTCCTCCTCTTCTCTTCATACAATGTGACCCACAGCTGTGTTGTCTCCATGTTGTAAAGAATGAATTTATTGATGGCATCAATTTTTGAATTCATTGTCGTTTTCAAGAAATCAAATCAAAATCTCACTCTATAGAAATGTAACGAAAGTTAAGTGAGTTACTATTTATCATTTGCCTTTTTTCCATTCATTCGGAGTAAACCCCCTTCATGTTTATCCTCATGTTGATATTCCCAAATCACTGTTCCTATTGTGTGGTTGAATTGCTTGATGCACTCAATGGAAGAATAGAATGACTCATATATTATGTACCCCTTTGCAATAGACCCCTCGAGGTTTTCCCTTTGTTGTACAAACCCCTTCAATTTTTTCATATATCTCTCTAAGAAGAACATCCAATGACATGAAATGACCTCGACTAATCAAGCTCATCAACTAGGTGAATTAGAATATGAACCTGCAAGTCCATGAAATTTGTCGGTAGTTCCTTCTCAAACATACAAACAATCTCAACTATCTCTTAATGCCACCATGGAATTCTAGCCATACAAATCTCCTTTGATGTGATCCACCATATAACTGCAGATAATTTATATATGGGATGCCACAGGTCCTTGAGGAATTCATGGTTCACACGCCCACATACAAGCAAAGGATAATGACACTACAAAGTAATCACATAAAATATTAATTACGTTTTAACTTATGGGGTAAAAGATAAAAACAAAAAATAAATAATTTCTTGACATACATACTCTTAGAAGGTTCACATGGTCATTTGATTCAAACTCAGTAAAAGTTCATCTACAACGAATCAATGTCATAGAGTATATTCATATAAAGAAGGCACTTTCACACCCAATATAACTTCCTTCTCCAATGCCAAATACTCTTTCTTCAAAACTCATGGGACATCACCTTCTTTGAAAGACTATGAGGGGTCAAACTCTCCTCTATTTTCTTGTCCTATCCAATGCTTCCTTTTAGTATTTAAAGAAATAATATGTGTCTTGACAACAAATGTGTCACTTTGTTTTGATGATATGTGCCTCCACAAAGAAGATGAAACATTTTTAAATATATGCATGGAATCTAGTAAGTGGACAATCTTAAGATGCTCCAAATATGGGAGCTCGTAAAACACTGATTTTCTTTTCATCCCAATGGCCATTTTCTCAACATAGACGTCAAATAATTCATGATCATTGAACATAGGTTCCCCATTTAAATCGAACATTTTTGCAATTTCCTTCTCCTTCTCTCTATCATATTCCCTCATCCAGTGAGCCTATGTCATTATTTCAGGCAATCGTACAACAACTTTCATAGGTGCCTGGACCACCTAGCCTTCATAGAAGGTCCACAACATTTACATCCATGACTCCCTTTTGTTATAAGACCTGCAATGTTATGGTATATAAAGCACGTTAGTGTTGAATATTAATACACTTGCACCAAATTAACTATGCCAAAAAATATTGTTAGGAATATAAACAAATCAATCAACATGTTTACCAGAACAAACTCATATTCCCAGATAATCATGTGTGGTGTACACACATATTCCATACAACATAAAACTCCTCTCTATTGGTACATGTCTTGATACATCGTATACCTATATGCCTTCCCATAATTCCTTCAATTAATTGATCAATGGTTGTAGGTAAATGTTCATATTCTTCACTTGTCTTCTATTTGGGACTATAAGAGGAAGCATAATATGTTCATTCTCCATGGATAACCATGGGGGGATATTGTTATTGATCACTACTACATGTCAAACATAATGGTTGGTATTTTGGAGGGAATATGGGTTGACACCATCCATGGATATGTCAATCAAAGGCATTGTACTTCACCATCAAATTTATTTAGCCATACATCTTCTATATGCTTCATATCTATTGAATCTATTGGGATACACATAACTCCTTACTCAATTTGGTGCAAGGCATGCCATCCTTGCAACATAGCTAATTATTTGCAATGAAAGAGCCTTTGAATCCTTGAGATTATAGGCATGCGCCTCAATATCTTATGAGGAGGACCATGTGCTTTACCCTTGTTTCTTGATTGATGGTACCTATCATGCCCACATTGTGGACATATCTCTTTATCTTCTTATTCACCTCTATGTAGAATACAATTATTTGGATATGCATGAAATGATATGTACTGAACACCAAACTTTTCAACATTTTCTTTTCCTCTTCACTATTGTCGAGCAATACATTACCACTTGGAAGTACCTTATCTTTGAATAACATGCAATTAATGGGCAATATAAATGCACAATATCATTTAATGTTCATAAAATCAACCATTTTCAATGTTTACTGTGCGCCAATATTCATCAAAATATGAAGGACTTGATGGTCAGTTACCTCAAAGGTGTCGAGAAACACGTGTTTGACATGCCATCCATTGATTTCAAGTTGTATAGTAACATTATTATCTGTGGCTAGGTAGACTTTGATTGTCCAGGTCCAAAGAGAGGCGTGGGAAGGTATAAGCGATATGCGCATAATTCCCTAGCTCGTCGTCCTAGAATGCATCTAACAATATTGCATCCACGGAACTCATATCTCATAAGAAGTCATCCATACCGACCTCTACTTCATTGCCTCCATTGCCAGCATGTGAAGAGCTACTATTACTATAGCCATTCATAATTGGTGAGTCTGGACGCAGTGGAAATTGGATAGGTGGTTGATTCAATGCTCAATGTGATTCCTCTTCAAGTTGTGCTATTTTTGCATTCTTCGCTCGATTTGACATTGTAGTGGGGCGCAATGGATGCTCATAGACAAGTCACTCATCATCAAAATCCCAATTTCAAAAATATTGAACATTACATCAATGAAATCAGTACTCACGATGCAAATGGTTTGTCCAAACATTATACCGAATAATTATTATAGAAACATGGAATTTTTTTGCAATATTAAATGTCCAACCACAAGTAATTTATAAAACAAAAGTTCAAATTGAGCAATACATTTACATTAATCCCATTAAAAGAAAATACAATTAATCAATGATTTTTGTCTTACGCCCCAAGGGGACGTTTAAAGTTATTCCCAGTGAAAGGTGTATTTTATGAGTGGTTGGTGGTCTACAAAAGTTATAGCCTACCAACAAATCGTCATTAGGAGACAAACTAAGTATTGCATGCACAACAAAAAATATAGACGCTTTCCTTTTCGTAAAGAGCTCCTGGTGATTGGAGTGTTCCTCAAATGAACAATTTGAAAAAAATAAAGAGCACACAGAACTATTTATGATCCTTGCAATGTTCCCATGAGTGCATCGATGACCTTCGATATACAACTGGTTCTTCCTATTAAAGTTCATAGAAGCATTTCCATTCATGCACATACTATACATGGAAATGCTATGTTTGTATTTAACAATATTTAAGTAATCAGACGAACAATAAATAGGACCGCAAAACAACATAAGTTCTACTTACTATTTATGAGGAATGAAAACATGTAAAAGGATAAACAACCCAATATTTGCAACATCTATCTTAGACTTGGAAATCATAAGATTATTTTTTTTCACAAAAATAATTAATTTGTATCTATAAAAGGCTGAAAAAATTCAGCAGGATAGTACAAAATTTCCTCAATAATAGTTCAAAGGTTCTTGAATAGTATCTTCAAAGGAAAATTTATTAGTTGTACAACCATCCAAAAGGGAGAAAACTTATAAAAAAAACTTAAATTCCTTGAGCTGTTAGAAATTTTCACATATTGTCCAATGAGCAACCTACAAAAAAAGTTCATAAAAATTAAACTAGATGCAAGTATCGCTATTTGAAACCTAAAGTTCATAATCTTCATTCATTTTCAGAGCTATGATCTGCAAGTTCATCCTATGCATCTTCTTCACAACTAGCATCATCATAATCACGATCCTCATCCATAGTTTATTGAGCATCTTCACGACCCTCATCCATAGTTTCTTCAGTATCTTTACCTGGAAGTCTCTAGAGTCTTCCTCCAAATCTTCACTGTCCATATTCTAGTTTTCTTGACTACCCTTTGTTATTCCATCTCTCCCATGTGAACTAGAAATAGTTTGAACTGGATAAAGAACATAGAGCCCATCAACAAGTACATCATATGGTCCTTGTGTTTGGAGATAGTCTTTGAAATCACTTTAACTTGCTCATCACAAGCACAAACAATACCTTCAACGACAACCAAACATGAATCCATCCTAGAAGTGAAGCTTGATATTTGTTAAGAGGTTTCTTCAATTTGGTCCAAACAACCATCCAAAACAGGCACATGAGTGAATAACAGTTGAACAACATATATTAAACCTTCCATTTGGTCCTTCAAAAACCTAAAATGGCGTCGAACATCATGGATACTAGCTTGAGCCTGGTTAATTCTCTCCGAGAGATCCTCTAACTTCTTTTCAATGTCCATAGTAGTAATGCAATTCCAAATTCCTTCAAAATTACCAATACCAACATAGATTCTACCACTAAAGTTGCCAAAAAGAAACTTCACAATGTAGAAAACACCACCGAAATTATCAGAGTGCTCTGTCTGGTCCCAAGACATGCCTGAAGGGACAAGAATTCTACTAGTCGAAGCAATACTGTCAATGCCAAGACAAACACGATGAATAAAATTACCAAACAAAGACTACAAAGAGATGTTAGTCTAATACCAAATCAACCCTAAAAGAACAAGATTTATTTCGACCTAAAAGAAAAGTAAAGTGGATGCTTCCTCTCTATCACTAGAGAAGTTCAAAAGGAAATTCACACTCATCCCATACATAAAGTAGCCCCAAAGCTGAATTTGAGTCAACAGAGTCCTCCCAAATCCCATTGTCCCAAACCTACCGCAAAAAGGAAATAACATTACCCAAATGATTCAAATTGAGAAATAGCAATCATAAAAATTATTGCCACAAAAGGATAATTCAGTTCGACCAACATGGGGAACATGAAGACAAGATGACAAAGTGCCATAAAAAGTGGGGTTGTAACAAGTTTGTTATTTACTTTGCAAATGCATGGGCCGAGAGAAGTCATCACCACCAACTTCCAACAATTGGATTGATCATGGTGTGTACTTGGACATTTTTTCTCACAACTAATACAACATTTTGGATCTCCTAGTTGAGACGTTTTGGGTGGTATTGATATCATATTTTGGATCACTAAAACTTTCGGTTGAATAATTATAACCAGAGGCGTTGAACACAATATACAAAGAAACTAGAACTATATACAAAGAAATAGATTGATAGCCACAAAAATCCATATTTTTGTGTAAAAAACACAAAAAAACTCCAAAATGGAACGTGGCGATACCAACATCACCCTCTTTTTTATTTTTGAGGTTAAAATTCCAACAGTTTGGTAATCATGGATGGTGTCATTGCAATTGAAACCCTGAATCAACCCCTGCATTGAAAAGTGGACCTCTTAGAATCACCCTCATTTTTATTTGAGGTTAAAATTACATCTTTTTTGAAATCTTGGCCTTAACAATTCGTGCCGTGGCAATCAAAACCGTAAAAATCAACCCCCTAATCGAAAGGTGGTCCTACCATACGACCCACATTTTTGTTTCCACGTTAAAATTACGACTTGTTTAACATCATGGATTTAATTGTCAACGTCGTTGCAAAGAAAACACGAAAAATCAATGCCCTAATCGAAAAGATTTGCCACCATTGACACCTTTTTTTTCTCTCAAGTTGCAATTACAATGTTCAAAGTCATCGCCTAAAAACATCTCTCTTTAGAAATATAAATTAAGCTTAAAACAAATTAGTTTACAAAGTAAAAAAAAATATACATAATAAAAAACCCCGCAAAAAATGAAAAAAAAAGATAAACTAAAACAATTGGGAAGAAAACAAAATAAAATGACCTATTTTTTTAAATACAATTAATTTAAAAATTATAGATTAAAAAAAAATTAAACTCATTATAAAATGTAAAAATATATAAAAAACAAAACAAAATAAAAAATATACAATTTATTAAAAAATATATTCCATAACTATACGATTTATTATTTAAAAAAATTTAAATAAAATTGAAATCAAATAAAGAAAGCTCTCCTCCTTTAAGCACATCTATAGTTACAAATTTATAATTACACTCATAGGTGTTAATATCTTAGAAATTTGGGTGGATAGTGTTTATGTTTTTCGTAGATTGCATGAGGATGAGACAAGTGCACTGTCCAGATAGCTCTTATGGCCGTCATTCCAAATTCAAAATAACCAATGATATAAAAAATATCAAAAATAATTGGTAGCTATATATGGACACATGGTCACTAATGCGTAAATAAATTGTGACACTTAACTTGTGACCTATCGATGTTCACCAGCCACAAGTTAAGTGATTGTACTAGTTTATGAATTACCATACATAAGTTATTGAATAATTGCATCGACAAGAAGTTGAGTTGACTATAGTGCCATGGTTGTAGTTATCAATTTCTCTAGTAGAAAGAGATAAAAGGAAATAAAGTATCATGGAGATGACAAAAAGTTATAGATGAATATTACTCCAAAGTATTATTAAATTTTGTTTTCATTGTTTTTATTATATATATATATATATATTGGGTTTTAAATAGTTTTTCTTATTTAATTTATATTCCTTCTGTTTTTTTTAATGTGTGGTTTTAAATAATTTCATTGTGTCATATTTACTTTATTTTTACATTCTTGAGTAATTTATGTTTTTGTTATTTATTTATTGTTTCATGAGTAATGGTGCAATAATAATTTGGGTTATCATTTTTTTGTTATTCTAGTTTTTTTGTTTTGTTTTGATGATAGATTGTGTATCATGAATATGAAATGTTGACTTCAATTATTCTCACACAGTGAATCTCGAAACGTGTATAAACAACTGTCATAATAATGATTCATTAACCATAACATTTAAATAAAGAACCAATAATCGATTCAATAGACATGAAGGGGACACAAAAAAATTTAAGGAGACTGAGATTCCTTCATTCTTTTTATCAATAACATCTGTTACATTCAAGACATGGCTCAACAACCTTACAACAATCGCGGAATTAATCGTTTTGATATCATACAAAGCATAGAGCTAAAACCCAAAAACCTAGATACATCATCTTCTGCAACAACTTGGTCTTCTTTCCTTTGATTTTCCTTGTTGCTTCGATCTCTCTCTCTCATCTCCCATTTCTTGCTTTTTGTCCACTTACATCCTTCTTCCTTATATACTTGAGAGGGAGGGTCTGCAATGGTTGAAGACGCTAGAGTCTTTCTGCAACGCCTACTCCTTACCCCATGCTTCCTTTCACGATCTTTTCCTTCTCTGCTTTCTATGGCCCTTTCCAAAAACAAAGGATCCAACAAGTAGGATACAATTATTTTCCTCTAATTCCATAGTAAATTGAATTAGTATATAGAATTGCAGTCTGTTATTTGCATTGAATGTAAAACGAGGATGTTGGTTCGATTCCACTGGGGATAAAGTGAACACTTGCCCAAATTTAATGCTAGCATGTTTTCCTATAACTATTCCTTAACATTCTTGTTCAATTCTTTATTTCCTTGAGGCTCGAGGAGACTCCTAATGTCACCTACCAACCCACCACCTTTGGAAAATTTGACTAATACAACCCAATATGCTTCTATTCATATATAGGAGGATGATACATCCTTATTGGTACTATTGGATGGTTTCCTCCCTTCTCGAAAATTTTCATTAGATATCCCTACATATTGAAATGTATCCTTTCTATGCCATACTTTTCGAGTGAAATATTTTGGGTAGTCTTTAACAACATGTCGATACAAGCAGAATCCTACACAACAAATGGGGCTTCGATATAGTTTAAAAGTTGAGGAAAACTCTTGTCTCTCACCATAATTTCCAAAAAAATTGCCAAGTCCTTGACTAAAAAAACAACAACCAACCCATAAGGGTTAGTTAAGAAGGAGTGATCCACCTCCAAAAATCTTCCTATAGAATCTCCTAAAGCACTAATTGCTTGCTTAGACCGAAACTCAATTGGAAACCCTGGAAATTTGACCCTTATTAGAACTTTTATGGAGGATATCGATCTAGGGTTAATGAAGACTAGCCAAGGAGTTATAGATAGGTATACCATTTCCAATGGCCACCATTCCTTTGAAATATTTGATGCATCTTTTTCACTTCTAAAGATAAACCTGATCCATCCCCTAACAATAATAGGAAAATGGGTTCATATCCTATATGGGGGCCCATTCTTTCTGTAACAAATCATTTAAGCTACCATTGTTGGATATTTTTCTTTGAAAAGGCAAGACCTCCCCTCTTACCAAGAAAAAGTCATGTTTGGTCAAACGATTAGTCAGTTTTAAATGTATCAAGGTATAGAAACAGGCTAGAGAATACAACCTTCTTTTTGGTTGAAGGAACTTGTTCTAAAAATTAGTATACTTTGATTCTATCCTAAAATATCAAGTTATACTTCTTTTTTCAAAGAAAACAAATACAACTTTTTATTTATATGAAAGTTGTGTCTTACAAACCGAGATAATATAAAAAAGAGATAATCTTCCCAAAGAAAACTCGGTAGTGGATTATTAGATACATAAGAGATAAAATACTTATGGCCCCCAACAACTAGTAATATCATCCAAAAACTCTACTTTTGGATGTCCAAATACATAGGACTAAGTTCATAAATATACAAATGCAGAGTTACCAAAAAAAAGAGAGAATGGTCCTCTCACAAAATATTCATCCTACTAGACCAAGAAAGTGAACTATTTCTCCAAACCTCAATGTAGAGGTACCCATCCATATCCCCAATCCCTTTTTTGGAGAGACTGTTCGTAGTGCAGTTGAGCTCTCTATAAACATGACAGAAAGAGATCTTACAAAATTTTGAGATCATCATTCTTACTTTGTTCAATGATGTATCTAACAACTGGAATGCAAATTAGCCTCCCCTTGATCCCATTTGATCAGAACCTGGGAATCACTGACAATGAGAATGCCCTTAATCATACAATGCAAAGCCAAGAAGAGAATACCCCACATAGCCAACAACTCCGCACGGGTATTGGTCACTCTTCCTGCCCTCATCCAAATTTTTACAATCAAGAAAGGACTAATTTTCAATACCTTACCGGCTCCATAGATTCCAGCCTGCTCCACCCCATCAAAAGATACGACAATGGAATCCACATTCAAATAAGGATACAGAAGATAATGAGGTTCCTTTGTTTTTTTTTTTTCACTCATTAAAGGATTCCACAATCCTAGAAATAAGAAAACCCTAATCACAAGCCCGGTCATAAAAAATGGCTCGATTACAGGCCTTCCACCATTACCAGATAAGCAAGAGGGGAAAGGCTCTAAGACGCTTCTCAGCATTGAACCACCCAAGAAGTGTATCCTCCAGGGAAGGACCATCTCAAATCGTGGAAAAACAAAAGTGGAGTTTCAAGTCCAATCAAATATCCTTGAGGAGCGGGAAAGAAAAAATAAATGATGGACATATTTTCCAAAAATATTTGTAAAAAATGCATCGATTCGGTCCACTAAAACCTAGAGACTGCGGAGCATCTCATGTAAGAACCTTCAAATTAAGACATTGCCTCATAAAAAAAATTGATTTTTATAGGGAAATACTCTTTCCATAGCCATTTGGTCCACCAACAAGAATGGTTAGTAAATTCCTCATCAATAATGAAATCATAAGCCAACTTCACAGACACATCCTCGTATGATTGTTTTGAACCCATACTGACTTGTATTCATTATTAGAAATTGTAATCCTAGGTTAAACAAGTTGACCAATGTACCTGTTCCATTCTTTTGCTAAATGGCCTCGTAAATTCAATTCCTGAGCTGATATCCAGTGCACCTTGTCTAGGTCCTCTCCACACCATGCCTGCTTCAAAACAACAATGTTCCTTCGGTGAAGTTCCGCAGCCAAACATCTGGAGAGATTTTAGTCACCATGGATGCTCGCAATAGGATAAATACCTAGTAAACTTAGATTCCACGTCCATTGGAACAAAATATGGCCTAGTTGATAATAGGAGAATTTTTCATAAAACTATTCCAAATAGCCGAAACGTTAGACTGCTGAGCCTTATAGTTTCTCAACCAAAATTCAGGGCTCAAACATAACAAGTATTTTTCCTAATGACTTTCCCCCATAAACCCGGATTAGATAAGCATCTCCAAAATATTTTTGCACAGAGGGCCCGGTTAAAACACAATAAAATTCTTTATTCCCCATCCCCCTTTGGACTTTGGTGTTGATCACGTATCCCGAAATGATAAATGGAATTAATCAACATTTAAATTCTCAGACCACAAGAATTGGAACATCTTTTTTCTGATAATTAAAATCACAGAGACCGAAACACAATAAAACAAGAACCAGAATATGGGAATACTTTGAAGAACAGAGGTAACCAAAGTTAACCGCCCACCCAGAGACAAATATCTAAAATACCAACAATTGATCTTCCTATGGATTTGCGTAATGAGCCAATCCTAATTTTTTTGCAATAATTATTTGGTTTGAGGTTAAAACCAAGGTATTTGAAACTCAAATCAAAATACACCAAATTATATCCAAATAAGTTGGAGATCTGAAGCCTCAAGGCCTCATCGACTCCAACATATATGAAGTGTGATTGATCAGAGCTAATATGAAGACCCGATGCGCTACAAAAGAAAGATAGTAAATCCTTGCCGAAAAAGAAGCACATCATCAACAAATAATAAATGAGTTATGACCTCGGTCCTGACAATTTTGATCCCACCAATGACCTTTTGTTCCTTATCTTTGTGGATGAGAAGACTAAGGCCCTCAATGGCTAGAATAAATAAGTAAGGGGACATGGGGAAACATTGTATGATTCCCCTATTTCCAAAAAGAAAGATCGTAGGTGAACCATTGATAAGTATCGCAAACCCGACAGACGAAGTACAACCCATAAATCAAGCTGAAACTTCATGTGACAAACCTTCCTGAATGAGAATAAGTCTAAGATAAGACCAATCTAGTCAATCATATTCCTTATCAAGGTCTATCTTGAGAATGAAAGCTTTAGCCTTGTTATTTTTCAATGAATGAACAAATTCTTAGGTAATATCCATGGCATCAAGAAGTTGGCGTTTAGGAAAAAAACCAAACTGATTGTCCAAAATGAACTTCCCCAGACATAGTTTTATCCTTTCTGCAATCTTCTTCGTTATAATCTTATACAAAAGATTACATAGATAAATCGACCTGTAGTCACTGAAGGTCTCTGAGTGTTTTTTTTTTTTTCAGAATTAGAGTAATGAAAGTTGTATTCAAAGAACCATGAACCCCCCCAACACATCTGGAATCATCAACAACCTCTGTAATCTCTTTTCCCATGAGAGAAAAAAAATGCAAAAATAATTATTTCGTCCAACCGTCTGGCCCAGGGATCTTGTCCTTTGGAAAGTTTGACAATACATTCTTAACCTCCTCAGATGTTATATGTTTCCTAATCCTTAAACTCTCCTCCACCTAAAAATACCAGGGAAAATGTTTAATAAAATTCAATTGATAAACAAAACTAGCAAACGAAGGATTAGAGAAAATACCTTGAAAGAAGCCGATAACATCATTCTTTAATCCCTTTGAATCATAACATATCTCGCATTGAGAATCTTTTAATTCCCAAACTGAATTTGTAATTCTTTGGTGGTTGGCATTTATATGGAAAATTTTTGACTTGTTGTCCCCAACTTCCAACCAGATCGACCTACTTTTCTGCCTCAAAGTTTCTTCCTAAATCTTCCAGATATATCTCTTCCTATTGTCCAAAAACAATAATATTTCTTTTCTTTTTGATGAAAAAAGGGCATCATCTAAGACATTGGAGAGTCGTTCGAACTCTTCCTCAATTTTGACCAGGTCCTTCACATATTCAGCTTTCCTATGTTTCTCCCACTTACGTATCTCCATTTTTAAATAATTTAATTTCTTAACCAGATGACACCGAGGAGTCAACCCCACATCCACAAACAAATGGTCCCAAGAATCTTGTACAAAGGTACAAAAATATTTATCTGCAATCCACACATGATTGAACTTAAAGGGATAATGAACCAAATCCTTATCAAAATCTAGTTCCAACAATATTGCCTTATGATCCGAGGAACCCGTTGCATATGCCCAAGATATGTATCTTCCAAAATCATCACACAAACACTCAAGCATCAAAAATCTATCCAATCATTTTCACCGCCACTGCTCCATAACTACCATTAGACCAAGTTGGTACAAGGTCTTGTGGCACAATGTCAATCAAATTAGAAGATTCAAATAGTTTAAGGAAGTATTCAGATAACAGATCCAAGCATTGAAGCTCACCCCATACTTCATTTGGAGACACCATAAAGTTTAAATCACCTGCCAAGATAAGGCCCTTATCCTTAAGGAAACCGTCCTCAAGAACTCAATCCCAGAAAGAGTGTTGGTTGTGATAAGGGGCATATATATTGAGGATACAAACCTAATTCTTATACCCTTTGAGTTTTCCTTCAACCAAAATTCCAGTAATCGTAACAAAAGACTTCAGGCTTGCCATCTCAGGATTCCAGGAAACCAAAGTGCCCCTGGATAAATGTACAACATCCAACGCACATACACACCAAGTCGATTTCAGCTTTAGAAAAGAAACACACACACCCCCAACTGACAACATAGTTGCTTGAGAAACAAAACCATCAGACGTAAATGCCCGATCCGATGTTTAAGGGTAGTTTTCTTAGGGCCACTTTCAAGCCTCGAAATGTTAAAGGAAACCATAATAATTTAATAACCACATCAGGGGCTGCACTTTATCTAGGAGCCCAAGAAATCTTAGAACAAACATCTGGAGAGGGACGAGGTAAACCCTGATCAAACAAAGGGGAGACCGAAGGGTTAAAACAAGTAGGATCCAACACATCTCCCTGTTCCCCCTCACCTAGATTCTTCTTATTTTTTTCTTATGGGATTTTTTGATAGTGACATTAGGATTGCAGATAGAGGATATGTGAAAAATTCTCAGAGCATCAACATAAGCAAAGAAAGAATTAAGGGGTAAAATCCACCCTTCACAAACCATCGATGGAGGATCTTAAACAAGAGAAGATGAGATTGCAATATCAAGATATCTCTTAGAGTTTCCTTCCATCGGAGGAAAATCGCTAGACTGAAAGATCGACAAAGGGTCGCTAGAAAGCACCCCTTTCGCCATCAAAGCAGCTAGAGGGTCCACACTCACATGATACTTAGAGAGGAAGACACTAGCTGAAGCCTCCCCATTCCCCTCCAAGGGTACCCCCAGGGAATTTTTCGCCACCATTCCCAAAGCCTTCCCTACCTCTCCCCCTTTAGAAAAAGGTAACGAACCTTGAACCTCGTCCATAGACAATAATTATAATAGCATAGGAAGGGAACTAGAAAACTTACCTACGAAAGTTGACACTAAGGTTTTGTCCCAAGGGAGTGGAAAACTGATATCAATGACCACATCTTTCATCATATTATCATCCGTATCGACTACTTTCAAAACCATAGGATTCCCAAAAACCAATTTATAGTCCATTTTTTGATGACCCGTTTGGTTACAGTTGAAACATCGGAAGGAGACACGCGAGTAGTCCAGCTTTTGAACGAAAGAAACACCCTCCCAAACCAATTCCAAATATTTCGGAAGGCCTCCAGCTGGATCAATATCTCCCGGAATATGTTCCTCTTCTATCATGATAATCATGCCAATGGTGTTCACCACTCGCATGAAACCCTTAATGTTCCAACAGAAAAGAGGAAATCTAGGCAAAATGACCCAAAGACGACGCCTCTCCATAGTAGTTTTCCATGGGTCTAAGTCCAGTTTCCACCAGGATAGAACCAAAGAACCTCAACCCATAACCCATAAATTCCCTTCAATGGCCACACAATCCTCCACCGACAGAAAGTGGAAAACTACCCAGCGATTAACAAGCATCAAAACCCTCAACATATTAGAGATAAAGGGTTTCCATTTGCTACAAATCCAGGAGAGGGTTTTCGATCTCAAAGGCTTAATGTATTCAAAATTAATGACAATCGCCCACACAAACAAGGCTTCCACCATATCGTAGGTCACATCTCTACCTAATACACAGACCGACCTACCCTTCTTTACCTTTTCAAAATGCAAACGACCTAACTTCTACTTACGAACCTTGAATGCCCCACTTGCTGCTATGTGAATTTAACTACTAGGGTTTTTAGCTACCCCTCCCCTTCAATAGAGCCCACATCATCTAACCCGACGAATTTTAACCTTTTACCCACCCCATACCGAGCAAAGGGTTTGAAATCAGTACCCAAGTATTCAACATGTGTAGGCATGGGAACCTTTGTTAGTATCTAGACTCTTCCATCCGTCTCACAACCTCACAAAACCGTAGCAGAAGGAGGAAGCACTATCACCGATACAACCGAAATATCCAAGACCCACTTGTCACCACCACCCAAATGCATCACCACAACCATGAAAACAAAAAAATGAAAGGAAGAAAACCCTAACCGAAGACACGAATCAAAACTGTACACAAAGGACAAAAAATTGTAATAATTCCCACTTCTTTTAACCTAGTTGGTACTAGGTCGGTCATGGGAACCCACTAGAATCCAAGATATTTACGCACATGGTAAATTGAAAAATGCTAAGGTTTTTCCCAAACCACCAAACCTCCCATGGCGGTCGTCTTGAACCACTCGAGTATGTCAAATATATATATATATAATTTATTTGACTTAATTAAGTAATGTTTTTATCCTTTATGCATGCATTTTGGTTAGAAACAATAAAAACCGTACTCAACACTTGCATGTGTTATTTGTTTCAACAATATTGTAAATGTTTTTGTTTCAATGTAATGATTTTCAAGTTTTTTTTTTTCAACTGAAAATTTGCCTCTGCATCGCAGATTTGACCCCTTGACAGGAATGGACACCTTGACCTGTGGGGGCATTATACCCTTTTCTTTTCCACATTTAGCCAATTGAGCCATGCTTTATCAACGATTTCATTTCATTTTTGGTGTTCCATATAATATGAACCATTTTTGTTAAATGACCGTTGAATAGTTCATTTTTGGATTTTCACATGGGTTTGGGTTAGTCGAAGAAAAAGTCAAGTATGCACCTTCAACATTTGCATTTAAATACAAATATAGTCACACGTTTAATAATTACGCCGTAGGTGTTTTTCTATCTGAGGTTTGGTTTGTAAAGACTGTAGCAGTCGTCATCCCTCTAGCGAATTATTGTTGGATACGTGTCGCCTGTCCCATCCAACCAACGTCCGACGCACGTCCCCCTCCATTTACGTGTCCTCCAGTACTATGCCAGTGCCCTCCTGCACGATTGACCATGATTATTCGTTACCGAATCACATCCAGCGAGGCCATATCTTCATATCAGCGCTAAGTAACGGAGAACTGGATTTATGACAATAAAGACATGGTATGTGGGCCTTAAACCCTTGGCTATAAACCCTCATTCCTTCGCTTACGGTTTTACAAGCACTTGCAGTTTTGTATCCCCGTAGCTTGATTTTTTTCTTCATGGTCGCTATTTTGCACATTTCCTTCTTTTGAAACCATTTCAAACCATGATGATTTTGGGAAGGGCTCTACTTCTGAGGCCAAGCCTCGGTATCTATTTTAATAGAGGAGCTGCATTCTTTAGAACAAGGGTCGATCTTCAAAGTGCCTTTATTGGAAGAGTCTCCACCGCGGGGTTTCACGGAGGGATATTTCTCAGAGCGGTCTCTATTTCACGACCTTTGGCTTTTGTCCTACACAACATGCGGTCTTTTGTGACTAATCCCACGTGGTTAATGACAGATCCTTCTCAAAACTGGAGCAATCAGTCATCGAAGGAGACCATTCCGTTGGATGACTACAATTATGAGCACTAGCTCATTGTCATGGAGCCTTCAGAGGGAAACCCTATGAGGGATGAAATCATCGATAGCCATATTAACACCCTCGCCTAGGTCATCGGAAGGTGAGGGTTTCAAAACTCTCCACAGGGATTTCCTGGTTTCTTTATTTGTTTTAGTAGCGGATTTATTGAACTCTTACTATTTTATCAGTGTTAATGGTGTCTTAAGGGGTTTATGTTTATTGGAGTGTCAAGGGGTTTATGGTTTTTAGATTCGACGGTTAAAGGGAATTCGTTTATTTATGCATTTTGGTTCAGGGGTCTTAGATATTTATGGGTTTATATTTTAAAGATTCAACACTTTAGAGGTTGGGTTTATGAATAATGAAACTGGGTTTGTTTTCTTTTTGGTTTTACAGTGAGGATGAAGATCTATTCAGTCTCTACAAAGCACTACTTTTCATTTGTATGCCTTATCAGAAGAGTTGTCTTACAAGATTAAGCACATTGTTTCTTTTAATGACATTGTTATGTTTATTGTAATAATATATTTTTGTGTTTTAATGAAGTTGTCTTACAAGATTAAGCGTAGTGGTTCTTTTAATGACATTGTTATGTTTATTGTAATAATATATTTTTGGGCTTTAACAAAGTTTATATATTGTTTAACAGCCATAGATAATGTCTGTTGGGTGCTCCCAAATTCCTACTTGGATCCTCGAACTTAGTCATATGGAGGTATGTTATGTTTTCATTTTTGTTTTAATAGAGTCTTGTAAGTTGAACTAATTTTAGTAGATGTTTAGCTTATGGAATTGAATTGCTAATTGTGAAGGAGGTTGTGTTTGAATGTTAAAAATAGTGGTTGTGTCTCATGTATGCCCAACTTTTGCAGCCACGGTTCAATTGTGTCAAAATTAGCTTGTTTGTGCAATATAGTTTTTTGAACCTGATTTTTTCCTAGGAAAAACAGTAGTAGCCTTCTCCATCATCTAAAACTAAAAGACTTACATTTCTAATAATTATCGATAAAACCTTAGATGGGTAGAATGTGTGGAAATGACAGCAGTAAGAAGTCCTCCATCAAAAGAAACAACATTACCAATGCCATCTGTGTTGTCACTACTAGATACTATTCTCATCTCTTTGACTAAACAAGGCGACTTGTTTGCATCCATTCTTCATGGCTTGACCTTGATCATATATACTTACAGTATTTCCGGTGGAAGAATGTTGCAGTGTCTTTGCAGTAGTAGGAAATTCTAGTCCCTTTACAAGACTCATAACTTGTGGTGAAGTAACATCATTTTGAATATGATTTTGCAACTTGTTAGATCTCAAATTTTTCTTTAAGTCCAAAATTATCATTGGAGATAGGATCTTCATTTGCATCACGTTAACTTTTAATTATTGTAGGAAAATATGCTCATTCAATCTACTTGGCCTTGCTCTTTTAATTGAAATTTCATTATGCATTGCAGTCTTTTCGATCCTTTGGTCGTAATTGCACAGAATCCATTATGGAAAACGCTGAGGCATTTTGGATACAGTTTCCTCTTTTTAGCTCTTACTCCACTACTTATTTCTCCTGGTTCTCTCTCAATGAATTGACATGGTGACAATAAGGAAAGTGCCTAGGTTGAAATTAAAACACACAAACATAATTACATTTATAAATAACAGGTACAACCACTCAGCAAGAACACGTCTCGTGATCATCTTATCCAAAAACATACAACTAAACCATACTATTTTACCTTGTATCATTGTGCATGAATGAAAAAATATTCACGCAAATTAGAGCCATAAAAAAATTACAAAATCAAATAGCTAAGGCATTGAATCTTTTTTTTTTCAGGAAGAAAAAAGCCTATCCTTGTTATTCTCAGAAGAATCAAAGGTCATCATTACATACTCCCCATAAGCGGGTTACATTTATTCCGCTTCCAAAGAGTGCTGCCAAGGGGAAAGGCATAACAACAAAAATGTGATCCCATCAGAAAACTGTCCCATCATAAAGAAGAGAACTGTCCATACATCCACATCTACCGAGCGTCAAAAAGAGCTGAGCAGCAATCCAAAAGAGGACACTCTAAGATTCAAATCAACAATAAGGGAGAAGGAACATCCCTGAGCCCTACTCAGAAGAGCTGAAAAGTATCCTGAGAAACCAAATGGTTCTCGAAATATTCCAAAAACCTGCCTTTACCCTGAGGATAAGTGAGCGCAGTTTTGGAGAGACGGTCAGCTGTCCGATTGTGCTCTTGGTAGATGTGGGAGAAAGACAAGTCTTTAAAGCTGACAATGAGCTTTTTAGTCTCCCTACACCAATGAAAGAGATCAGGTGGGGAGAGTACAGTTGATCCCATCGCCCAGTTGATGATTATTTGTGAATCACCATATACATGAGTGAGGGGGATCCCCATCATTTGGGAAGTGAGAAGAAGAGCCCATAAGCTGAGCAGTTCAACTTTTGTGTTGGTGCCATGTCCAACCCCCAGCGAGAACTCCAGGTAGTGAAACTCATTTATAAAAATACAGTAGCCAGCTCCAGCTATCATACAGTTTGAGGCTCCATCCATAAAACCACAGGGATAATCCTTGCAGGGGGTTTGCCCCATAATTCTTCTTTTTTTTAGTTTAGTGATAGTCGGCAAAGGAGCAGCTCGGATAGTGGTGATAATCTGCTGAATCAAACTGTAGATGTTCCTTTTTTTAACTTCAAAAATGGCTCGGTTACGGACCTTCCAGAAGATCCACATCATATGGAAAGGGAGCAAAGAGTAGATCGAGTTCCTGGGAAAAAGCCTTATCCAATCTCTGATCATTTCTCCAAGTGTTGCAGAAGGAGAGAAGGCTACAAGATTTAGTAAATCACAAACATGTACATCGACCAATTTCCAAATTTTACAGTTGATAAAAAAAATGCTCAATTGTCTCTTCATCCGAGTAACAAAGGACGCAAATGCCAGGGCCATGAAATCCTTTCTTCTGCAGGTTCTCTCAAGTGAGGATCCTATTCCGAAGGAAGAGCCATATAAAACAAGATATTTTAACAGGAAGAGCTTTAGTCCAAATAAAGGAGTCTGCCATATTTGAAACCGGAGGCAAGTATGAACAGGCAATGCTCTCATAAGCATCTTTTGTAGAAATAGAACCCGTGTTCTTTTTGAATGTCCAAACAAGTTCATCAGCTCAGTCAGTGAGTCGTATGCCAGCACCAGAGATCCCTTCGATAAAATCCTTCCACAAAATGTTATAAGAACCCCCGAGATCTAAGTCCTCTACAGATAACCAATAACTTAGCACAGGTTGAAGGGAGTTCCGGGCCTGTGCCACAGTGCTAATATTCAAATCTTCAAGATATGTTCTTAGATCCTCAGGAAAACTGTAAGAGGAGTGCAGACTGACTACCGGGTCAATGCCAAGGAGTACATTTTTACCATCCCCTACCTGCCAAGACAAATGTTTTCCCATCCATGGAAGAGTCTGAATAAACCCTCTCCAGATAATAGAGGCATTTCGAATGTTAAAACTTTTCCTTCTAAGCCAGTCAGCCACCGAAGAAGATTTTAAATATTTAGACTGGAGAAATTGGAACCACAGACCATTTGAATGAAGAACCCTCCACAGGTTTTTGAGACACAAAGATAGATTGAACCAATGGAGGTTTTTAATACCCCATCCCCCTAATGCCTTGGGCCAAGAGAGGTCTCTCCAACAGGCCAAATGATACTTTCTTTTACTGTCAGTGGTACCCCATAAGAAGTTAAACATAATTCTTCTTAGCTTTTGTAAGATGGTGGCTGGAATTGGAGCAAGGCCCATCCAATATATAGGGATACTTGATAGAACAGATTGAACAAGGACCAATCTTCCCCCAAGGGAGAGGTACTGATATGTCCAGTGACTTATCCTTTTTTCCAGCTTCTGAAGAATCCAAAGCCAGTCATTAACTCTATAGCCGAGAGGTTTTAGAAAAAAACCAAGGTAATTGAAACCAGATTGAAGGGACAACATTCTGTAAGGCAGAGCTTCAGCAAAGGCATTATGACAGTCAGAATCAAAATTGCAAAAAAGAAAACAGGATTTTTCAATGTTGATTTTCATTCCCGAGGCTTTGCAGAAGGTCTCAAGGATGACATCAAAAGCTGACCAATCCAAAAGAGTACCTGAGCCCATCAGAATCACGTCATCTACAAAGAGGAGGTGAGGAAGAGTAAGAGAGGGCGAGATTTTAATGCCCCGAATGAGACCACTGGATCTAGCTTCCCGAATGAGAAGACTAAGGCCTTCTATGACAAGGATGAAAAGGAGGGGGGATAAAGGACACCCTTGGCAGATTCCGCGAGAAGCTGTGAAAAAAGTCGAAGGAGTCCCATTGACTAGGACTGCGAAATTTGCAGTAGTAAGACATCCCATAATCCAATTAACGGTGAGGAGGGGAGCACCAATTTGAATCAATATCAGCCTGACATAAGTCCAATCCACACGATCAAAGGCCTTAGAGAGGTCCAGTTTAAGAACAAAGGCACAAAGATTCTTGGTTTTGACTGAGTGGAGAACCTCTTGTATAATGCCAATAGGCTCAGAGATTTGACGATCTATAAGAAACCCAAATTGTTCCTGAGAGATACCCTTATGCAAGAAAGGCTTAAGTCTCCCTACTATTACTTTAGCAGTGAGCTTGTAGAGGAGGTTGCATAATGAAATGGGCCTGAAATCAGTAAAGGACCGAGGTTTATCCTTTTTCGGGATAAGAGCAAGGAACATAGAGTTCAAGGAAGGAGGAATAAAGCCCGAGATCCTTGTCTGGTCAATAGTCTTTAAGAGGATAGGACTCAGGAGATCGAAGAAGTGCAAGTAGAATTCTACAGGCCAGCCATCCGGACCAGGGCTTCGATCTTTTTTAAAGGACTTGAGAGCATGTTCAATTTCCAAAAGACTGACAGGCCGAGAGAGGAGAGAAGTGTGCTCACTGGGAATCAGTCTAGGGAAGAGGGAGACCACTTTCAGCTGTTGTTCTAAACAAGTAGAGCCATCATCCTTAAAAATGTTTGAGAAGTAAGTTTTTCCCATCTCCTTTAAAGCAATTTCATTTTCAATCTGGTGGCCCTCAGGATCTTCAAGAGACCAAATCGAGTTATGTACTCTTCTTCCCAAAGCCACAGCATGGAATTTTTTTGTATTGGCATCTCCCTGAAGAGCCCATTTTAAAGGCCGCTTTTCAACTGCGAGGTAAGATGGAAGTGTTCCAAGATCCTATGCCTTTTAGCATTTAGGTGAGACAGGTGATCAAGTTGATCCTTAGTGAGAATACCTTTAGAAGGGCCTGCAAGAATAGATTCGATGGCTAGTTCCAGATTAGTGGATTCAGTGTCCATTCTAGCCAACTTGTCCTTAGTCCACCTTTTTGTAGCCGATTTTAGCTTGCGCAGGGTATGGCAGAGATCTTCGATATCAGATAGAGAATGAACCTCAAAGGAAGAGGACCACTCACTCATGAACCAATCAATGAAGTCCGAGTCCTCAAGCGAAGAACGGTTGAATTAAATGGGTAATTGAAGGGCTCATTTAGATTATTCCACTCCAAGCATATAGGGAAATGGTCCGAGAGATTCAGGCATTTGATCCAAGACTTGTACACCCCCAAAAAAGGAATCAGGGAGTTTGAGATAAGAAAGCGATCGAGGCGTTTGCTGATGCCTTCAATCCCCACTCTGCCATTACGCCACGTAGGCCCTGATTCCAGTGGAGCCACATCCATTAATCCAACAGACTCAAAGAGCGAAAGAAAGTGATTTGAAAGTGGGTCCAGAGAGGCCTTGACTCCCCAAACTTCAGAAGAGCGTAGGGTGAGGTTAAGATCCCCACCAATGACAAGATGTGGCAGATTGAGAAGACCACCCCTAAGGGCTTTATCCCAGAAGAGTTCACGATCCCTGTATGGACCGTAAATATTAAGGATGTTAAGGGGGACAGGCATTCCATGAATAGTTGCCTGGAGCAGAATTCCCGCGCAAGTATGATAAGCCTTACAGTTTGCCTTTAAAGGATTCCAAGCAGAGAGGAGGCCCCTCGAAAGTCCACGAGCACTAACTGCACAAAATTCCCAAGAGGGGAGTAACTTCGAGAAGGCAAAAAGAGCAGGGGTGTCACAACACATTGTTTCCTGCAAGAGGATAAAGTCAAGGTTGAGAGACTTGAAAAGTGCACGGAGGTTGAGTGTTTTGGTCCTACCTCCCAGACCACGAGTATTAAGGGAAAGAATTAACATCAGGGAACATCTGCTAAGGCATTGAATCTATACCATAAGTTGCACTTCATGATTCAAACAATGGATCTTTTAGTGATAGTTTAACCCCTCCCTGATAAAATGCCATTTCTATTTTCTTTGTGAATGTATATTCATGATAAATCATTTCTATTTTCTTTGTGAATGTATATTCAAATTTTATCTGTAAAAGGGGTTGATCTTTTCTTTGTGGTAACAACCTCCTTATGTGGAAAACAAACAAATTCATTATGAAAAGAACGTAATAAACATAGTAATAATTTTTTTAGAAGAGTTTGTAAAATCTGTCACCAAAGTAGGAGTTACCGTGTGTAATCCCAATTATTTTACATCTCCATTATCGGGTTATAACTTTTCCTTTTTATTCATTCCATCATTTTCTTCTTTATTCATTCCATCATCAAATAGAAAGAATATTACTTATCCCACCCATGTTAATGATATCAAGCAGAACCCCACAAAATGCTATTTGCTTACGATAAGACTCTTTAGATATTTTGATAAATTAATTCATATATTTTTTTATGTAATTAAAAATAATCACTTTGATTGCTCTCAACTTCTTCTTCTTCATTACAAGGCAAATGGTAAAGCTCTAAACTTCAAAATGTAAAACAGAGAAGCCTCAAGGGTTAGCTTAATTGGTAAGAGGTATGCACACTCTGGGTTCGGCGGGAGGTCATGGGTTCAAGCCTTGAGTCCTTTAGGTTCAAGCTTTCTGATAGGATGACCCACTACACCCCTAGGTGCCCCACACCCGCCCGCAAAACATGGGACACAGGTAAACCCGAGTGGGATTTGATCTCGTGATCTCCATTTACAACAAGTGACTTCATATCAATTGACGCTAATGAGCCACACCCGTTTGGGCTAATCCACTTTAATCCATTGAAAAATCATATTTTAGAAAATTAAATTGTTAATGGAATTTGACTTAGTTGTAAACCTCATAATAAGTTTAATTATTAGGTTGTAATAAAATTATATATAATTTTTAAATTTTATTATAATATATATGAATATGATAATAAAATAATATATATTTTTAGATAGAATAAAATAAAAATGTATGTTTCTTTATAAACATATATTTATTTTATTATATTATTTAAGTTTTTATAGTTTTATGGAAATAAATATTTTGGATCACTTCAATCAATTAAATTGTTAATGGAATTTGACTTGGTTGTTCACTCTAATATAGTGAAAAGCCACATTTTTGGAAAATTAAAATGTTAATAGAATTTGATTGGGATGTCAACCTTATAATAAATTAGATTATTAAGTTAACATATAATAAAGAATATGATAATAAAATGATTTGGTGTATGTATATATTTTTAAATGGATAAAATAAAAAATAATGTATTTTTTATAAAATATATTTATTTTATTATTATTTAATTTTTTATGGTTTTATGAAAATAAATATTGTGTATGTTTAAAAAAGTGTTTAGTTTAAGTTTATTAATTTTTAATATGATTAAAAAATTTGATAAATATATAAATAAATATGGACACTTTTTTTTTGTAATAATAAATTCTTATGTGCTTGAAATTAGTATTCTACCTCAACTTGGACACTAAAATAACTATTGACATCTTTTATTAATTTGTTGTTACTCATGAAAAATTGGAGTATGATTAAGACATTCCAAAACCATTGTTTTTCTGTAGCATTATTTCCAAACTCATGACCTATGGTGTAGCATTATTTGGTTACAATACATGTAATTTTAAGGCATTATGATTATTGATATGGCTTCGAGGACGTGTGAACTTTGATTCTATTTAAGGGTTTTAGCTTAATGGAAGAGCGCCTCTCGTTACAGGTAGGAAGTTGGAGGTTCAATTTCTCGATACCCTATCTACATTAATCAATGACTAATTAAATGACTAGTTAACAACAATCAACGACTAAATAACTGAGTAGTTACACCGTTAGGCGTTATTTCTCCAGAGTGGTTTTTGAAATAGTGTTCCTCTTCATCGTCTATGTAACAAACCATATTTTTCCACGTAGCTCTTTCATTACCTAGTGGTTTGGCAGGTGTCTGCTGGTTCCGCTGGTTGCTCCTCTTGGCACCTTGACATCTTGTCATTCCAGCCATCGACCTTACCTCCACCGACGACAACTGAAACATTAACCTGCACGTCGTCTTAGGTTCAAATCACGCAGAGCTCTGCATCCCTCGAAAGCATTACAGAAGAGCAACTGCGACCATGAATGAATAGATTAGATTATTTTGGATCGAGATGAGCGGGAACTCCACCTCTGGTTCAGATCGCTCCCCAGCCCTGTGTGAAGAAGCAAAAACAAAAATTACCAGTGACAACGCCTTAATATTTACAGGTAGGGTTTCGTTCTGTTTCGTTGCTTTCACTACTGTGTGTTTCCCTTCTTGAGGGTTTCTTCTTGTATTCTATTGTAGTGTTGGGTGCAGAGTAAGTTACCACAAGAATGACAAGATCCAGAAGAGTATTGTTGGTCCATTGCTGGAACGCCAATAGATCAGTCTATGTTGGTCCATTGCTCAGAGAAGAATTACAGAAACTAAAAGTATTTTAGGCATTTCTCTAAAATTACCTAAAAGTGTAAAAAAAAAGTTAATATTAATGAAAATGTTATTTCTACAGGTCTATAACTTTTATCTCGTGATAGTTTTGAAGAAACTAAAAGTATAGCGTGATGCACCATGCCAAACACTACAACCATATTCCTTCAAATGTTGTCAAAGGTTCTTTCATGAGAAATCATATTTTCCTAACTTGCCATCTCAGCATGATTTGCACTTCTTTGTCAAAGAACCCAAGAATCTCAGAATAAGCTTATGTACATTTGCATTGAGTTAATCTTACCTTGTAAAAGCACCCACAGTTGATGCTCATGTTGGAGCATGCAATTTACTCAATCATTATCAAATTCTAAAATACATAAACATTTCACATAATCATGCAACACGAACAAGATGCTCTAAGAACATGCTAGTTGAAATCACCTTTGGATTAGTCACCAAGGACATCTTTTAATAATAAGCTCATCTTGTTATTTAAAAAAATTGGCTTACACTTGAAGCAAAATTTTAATTAATATTTAAGTCTTAGATAAACAAGAGAACGAAAACAAAAGAGTTTAAAGAGTTTATCTGGATAACAATATTGATTTAAATAAAAATAGGAACTATTAAAATATTGTAACATAATTTGTTGAATCCTTGCGTGGTAAAGATATACCTGGTGACTGAATTTGTCTCAAATGTTATGGAAAATGTTGATTCCAACAAAGGAGTAGGTGTGGATACCTTTGGCATAAAGCAATATAAAATTAAAAATATATCAATATCAAAATTGAAGCAAATTAATCAGTTATTGTTTATCCAATATTTTCCATTATATAGATGATGCTAAATATTGTACATATAGATTAACTGTTATCTCCATTCTCTCCACGTAATATTATATGGACTTAGTGTTTGGAACTAGGAATCAATCACAGTCAAGACTGGAAATGGATAATTTATCATGAAGATAGCAATTGGTTTGCATTTGCAAACCACTGTTTGGAGTTTCACTAGGCAATAGGGAATGGTGATTTTTTGGCCTCGAGAGAGGATTGGGAGAAAACATGAACAATCAAGCAGAATCCCTTTCTCTTTGGCAAGGCTTCATGCTAGCCTTGAAGAGAAATATAAATAAATTGCTCATAATTGGGGATTCTATGATTTTATTTTGACACCTTGTCTCCAAGAAGGCATCAATTGATGGTCATTTGTCTCTAATAATTAGGAGAATTTTGAATTTGATAAAAGATTTTGAAGAAGCAAAGTGTTATCATGCATTATAAATTTTAAACTTTCTTATTGATAGCAATGCCAACCTAGCTTGTAACCTCAGCCAAGGTAAGTTGATACATGGTGGTAAAGTTGGTTGCAACATCTATGCAAGAGAATGCATAAGAGAAATCACAAGCAACCACTTTTGAGGGGCATCATGCCACAAGGAAGACATGAACCCAACTAAAGGAAGTAACAACATCGTTCTTTCATTGGTTGGAAAAGGGCCTATTAACTCCTAACCATATTATATATACATAGTAGGGTGTGATTCTATTACTGCTTCATCACAAACATTTTTTAAGGATGTATAACATTTTAGATTCACATGAGATTTCATCTCTATCAATAGAATGATTAGTTACCTCTTAGTAATATATGTACAATTGGAATTCAACATTAATAATTAATAATATAACTATAAGATGTTAATTGTTGGGCCTCGAGGCAAATGGGCATAATTCATCTAGAATGCTTCCTAAGTAGGGAAGAAGAGTATAAGGGAGAAGAGGAAGGAGTTGCGACAAAAGAAACATCATCAAAGGAAAGAGAAAGATGTTGCAACAAATGAAGGAAAGTGAAGAAGAGGACAAAGAGAAGGCGCGGGACGAGGAAGCTGCGCCAGTTTAGTAAGCTAAGATGGAAGGACAAAGCAAGAGACGAGATGCCATGGTAGAATATTCGCAGAAGCAGGCGTGTAGATAAGGTAACGACCATATAATGACAGTAAGGCATTACGCTGAAAAAGTGACAACCCTTAGAGATCATGGGTACGAGCTCGACTGGACCTGGCATAAACCACAGGCGTAAAGACATTTTTGTAAGTTAGGTCAATAACACCTTTTTGGTTATGTATTGCTAGAATAGGAAAGACAACCTATTGGTTGAAGGTAGTAAGTCGGTTGGGATATATTGATTGAAGTTGAGTCTGTTAGAGTCTGTATCGAGTTAGTATTGAGTCTGTTAAAAGCAGGTATGGGAGTTATATCGAGTCTTTAATAAGGCTATAAAAGGAGGAACCCAAGATGTAAATGGGTTAGCTAGTTTTTTCATAGATGGTTTTTTGGGTAGATGGTTTTGAGCTGATTAGTTGATACAAAATTAGCTGATTAGTTAATGACTCTGGATCGTTGAGTGCATCAGAGTAGTGGTTCTGCAACTGAGTGCGTAGATAGATAGAGAAGGTCGAGTCGATCTAGGCTATGTGCGGATCACTAAGTAGGAGTAGAGTAGAGCGATAAAGATAGAGAAGATCAGAGAGCATGAGGGGGAGGAAAAGTTTGTAGAGATAGAAGAGAAGATCTGTAGATTTTTGTACAGACAAAAGGTGCATATATTTCCTCATGCCAATGCCAGATGAAGAGCACCTTGTGGTTTTTTCCTGGATGAGTTTCCACGTTACATGTTGTGTATATGTGTGAATGTTGAGTAGCTTAGTAACTGCATAAGTGCTGTGTTTAATGATTGATTGGTTATTGTGTTCAAACGGATAAATGTATGAATGTCACGTTATAATAAGGAATTTGTCCATGATGTCTGTTCACTGTGTGTTTGCGTAATATTGCATAAATAAGGGTTGAAGCATAACTCGGTGTTGAAGCACTGTGCAAACCAGTATCCCACCTTTCCGGTCTTTGTTGGAAATCCTTAGCGTAGAACCAAGGTACTAAACACCCTCCTGCACAAACTACAGAAACATGGTTCTCGCAGTTACCCATAAGGACTGAGATATCTCAGGTGAGACGACATCTGTGTCACATGTGCTGTCGGCTAAGCTTTGCTATGCCGGGTCGATATCTTGGGCTTTATTGTGCTGACCAAGAAGTGACTGAACTTGGGTCACAGGGAGAAAAATCAACGTTAATATAAAACAATCAATAAATAATAAGATGCCAAAACCTTACAAATACAACATTAAATATTTTTGACATGTTTGATGCATTAGTGACATATATTATATTTCATAATCATAACATTACCTCATTTTAACATGTTTTATGGATCATTAACATATTTTTCATTTGATATTCTATTGCATAATTCCTTGGGTAAGGCATATGAGGACTCTACATTTGAGGCTTGGATCTCAAACATGAGGTAGTTGCAAAGTGGAGCTTTGTTGGTCGATCCCAATTATTAAATCACAGCCAAATGAATATATATAATATAATAGTCCATATTTTAATAATTAAGTTTAAATTAAATAGTAAAAAGGAGTTTTTATCCTTCCTAGGTAAAATAAAAATTCTTATTTTTAACTTATTCATTCTTAAAAATGAATTCTTAATTGGAATTTTGGATTTATATATTATATAAATTAACTTGTCTCTAATCCAGTCGAGGTGTTGTGTAAGGTCAAAATAGAGTTTTGTAAGGTCAAAATAGTTTGCATATGATATTTTTGAAATTTGAAGATAGGCAAATAATTAAATCACGAGCTTAAAATGTCTCCTTATGGGTTTTCTCCACACTGACTTGTGTAATTGAATTTATATGAAATTTGTAGTATCATAAGTGTTTTAAGTTTGTAGAATGTATCTATGTTGTTGTTTATTGGAAAATTTATTGTATGGAACATCTGAAACCAACTGCTAAGTTAAAAAAAATATAATATGTGTATTAGAGGTAATTGTTGATTTAGTTATTTAACATGGAAAATGAGATGGTGTTGAAGGAGACGGTAAAGTCAAAAGATTGAAAAATAGAGACACTCAAAATCAAATGAATGGAAAAAATATCTTAAAAGGCAAGCAACACAAATACAAAGAATACATGGAGGATGATGATGTTGTTTTTGCAGAAAGACCTTTACGAATGCCATAATAGCATGGAGAACATGAATGTTAAATCATTCTTGAATCTTGTTCTTTTTTTCTTGGAAACTAACCCCCCTTGTTCTTGTTTTCTTGGAAACCAATCCCCACCTTCACCTGAGGCGTATAAAGTCAAGAAGTCAAGAAAAACTCCCTAGAACCTTTAACAAATGGCTAGACCAGGGCATTCAACAACACACCCTAATTAGTGGTAGACAATTCAGCTGAAATTAACAAAGAAAAATGCTTGGTCTTTAATCCAAGATAATTTTTTTTAAAGTCTGGCACCATTTTCCCCATAAGCAACCAGCATTATGAAATTTTAAATGATCAACATTTTATGGATCATGTATTAAAAACAGTTCAAAGCTATAAATAGACAAAATATAAATCACATTTATTTAGCTCTTCACTTCTTGAGAGCTTGAGTACATTTTGATGCAGTCTGCACAAATGCTTTAGAAATGCCACCAAAATGCATGACCTTTTCAAAAGGTTTCAAAAGGTGCAGAGTTATTAGACCAATGGGATTTACTTTGTTGTATTCCCTGCCATGAACTATATGATGTATTCAAGTAGAGCATTTTCAACTCATGCAAGTGAGGTTATGGAATAAATAAGGATATTTATAAATTTTAAGACAGTTGAGAAGTGCCCCTGCTTATGTATATAAAAAACTCATGTGAAGGCCAATATTATACCTAGACTCATAACCCTTTTTACTTTTTTCTTAGATGCATACATTTATTCCAGTTCAGTTGTAGCAATTTGTTTTTATTCAGTTTGTGGGAGCATGTTTATGCATTTAGTAACATGCCTATATTGAGTTTGTATCTACATAGATCTGCTATGCAATTTGGTTTATGTTAACTCGATT
>LPNX011058379.1:48628-76542 GCA_001517045.1 Pseudotsuga menziesii | reverse complement strand
TTTATTTTTACTAGGACTACGAACTATTGTCCTGAGACATGTAGCATATTTAGGTTGTTTTCTTCTCGTCTTAAGTATTTGTACTTAACCCTTATGTTGATGCTAAGGACGAGTGCGACTCTGTCTATGGAGGCTTTCCCCAACGTTTTTCCTCATCCTTTACTTCTCTGTTTAGTTTTCTGTCATCAAGTTGCAGCAATCTATTAAGTCTCCTAGACCTACGAAATTAAGGAAGTAAATTCCCCAACTCATGAGGTTTTACTGATGGGGCCTTGGCCTTGAGCTCCACACCAAAAAACATTTACAAAAAATTTTACAACACTTTAGGGCATACAAGGGGGACATTACATCCTTTCCCCCTTAAAAATAACACCGTCCTCGGTGTTTTCCATTTGTCTTCACCCTTGGGTCATCATTCCTACTTCATATCTTTCTATTCCGGTCATGTAGATCCTTCCCGATCTTCGTCATGTGCTATCAATTAGAATTTGCAGTTTTCCTGTGACAAGTTCGGACCTAGCACAATTTTCTTTAGAACATCGTGTACAAAATAATAATTTATCTTAAGCAAAATCCATAAGTCGTTTTGCACTGTAATAATCTTTAATTTCCTAGTTTTTGCATTGGTATCATAACACCCAATCATTTAATAATGCAATTTATTCATCAATAAAACATGATTATTCTCCTTTTACCGTTGGTTTTATCCCAACTTTTGGAAAATTATGTTGTCCTCTACCTGAGGAACCATTTCTTCACCTTACACATTAAGTATGTAGCAGTCTCTTGGAAAATTTATTTAACACATTTTAACATTTCTTAAGTTTTCCAAACTCCTTTTCAGTTCCTTTCCATTCTGGTGTGGACTTACAATAATTTTGAGGTTACTCTCCCTTTTAACCCCAAGGTAAAAGTTTTATCCTTGGTGACATCAGACAGCGTCCTGTCTTTCCAGATGTCCAAATTTTTGCCTAGGTCTTTTGCCACACCATATGCCTAACACCAATGTGCTCACACGGCAATCACTTGCCTAACACCATTGTGCTCCCGCAGCATATATGCCTAACACCAGTGTGCTCATGCGACAATCACTTGCCTAACACCACGGTGCTCCCACAGCATCCAAATTTTTCCTTGTTCATATTTGTACAAATTTTAACCTTGATTATTGCAGCACACACTCCAGGGTGCTTTCGTGACTTTATTGTCATTATCTCAGTTCATGAATCAACTATATAACCAGTCAAAGCATTCATTAACAACCCAAAATTTCAATAATCAATTATCATAATTTGCATCGATTCTTAATCGTTATTCATGAGCTATATATCCTCATAAGCAAAAAACAAGGAAAGAGAATTATTCGTTACTCCCTTTGAGTAATTGAGCGCAACTTACATACACAGGAAGATTTATATACCAACATGTACGCCAACGTAGCCAAGTTCATAATCTCGGTGAGGCCTGCAATGTTAGTATGCAACAACATCATCAACAATTAGCCCTTGCTTTTGTAAAAAACAAAAACAAAAACAAAATCGAGGTTCAACAATTGTATTAAATAATACAACACCCATACTTAACCTCCTTATCTATGGCAACAAATATTTTGTAACGGTCGGCTCCAACCGATAGTGTTCTTGGCCTATCCTGCCATGTTAGCATGTAACATTATACAACATTCATGAACTCGTTTATTTTTTTTATTTTATTTTATTTTTTTAACGTAAATGTCTATAGATATTCAAATCCATACAAGCTCTTAAAATTTCAATCTTAACATCATCCAAGCAACAATAATGTTATCAAAATCTTAATGGTTTTCATCAGAAGATTACCAACAAGATCCTTCAATCTCGCACTAGAACTAATTCTAGGGTTCTTGCTAGAATCTACAATTAGACATATGATCGCAATCCAACATATAGTCTATTTGTCTACTATATCAATACCAAAAATGAAAAGTACCATCCATGGGCTAATCAAAACATGAGATAGTTTCAAGATCAAAACTCAAATCCAAGCACAAGCAACGGATTCTAGAACATTCACCATTAAGAGCATGACTCTAAGAATTCATTTACTTAACAATTACGAAGCTGGTACTTGTACTATACAGAAAATTTTCAGTATGTATAACATCACTCTCCAATATGCACAATACCCCTAGCGAGGTCAACACAGATCAAGTACATTCGCCATTTTGTTTAAGGATTTTCAATGCTCAGTTCAGCAATGTCACGACTCATAAAGAGATACGATTTGACTTGTATATATATTTGTTACTTTAGTGAACAAGAAATAGATTTTAAAATACAAGACTTCAAAACCTCTACTAATGGATTTATAACCATAAATCATTATCAACTTTAGATCCTTCTTTTTCTACCATGTCAAGAAATGTGTCAAACACTCGTTAAGCAATAAATCAGAATCCTTAGTATTCAATTCACAAGGGAGGGGACTAAATGTCAAAAGGAAAACTCACCAAGAATCATATTCCAAATATAATTGCAGCAACAAATTCAAAATTGGTACCCGATTAAACTTTGATGCGAGATAGGGATTTCGATCTCAATGTTCATTCAGCAGTCATTCCCAATGTTATCAACCAAATTCAAATAGGCAATGAACTCAGATCTGAAACAAATGAAGTGTAAGGTTGTTTGAAGGACCTACGGCATTCACCTTCAACGCTCGATGTTTCTAGATATAAAGCAATTATTCACTGTTGTTAATGCCCAAATATATTACACAAGAAACAAACCTTTCAAGGGAAGATAAGCCTATTTTCAGATGTGCGACATGGTTGCCATCAAACCACACAATATGTTACGATGAGTAAATCATCCATATGACTTTGGTTCAAGTTATTTGTTCATGGTTTGCATTACACCGCAAGTGTAAAAAAAATAAAAATAAAAAAGAAAGGTGGTTCAAACGTTAGTATTTCTAACATTTATATAATAAAGTTTGTACTCGTATAGTCTTGACAATACAACATATGTTTTAGAATTGCTTACCTTGTGCTTAAATCTTTTACTGTGCGTGATAGTTTTTGCGGCGCATGCAATACATAGTTTGTCTCGTAGTGACAAGTTGTTAATAAAATATAACTTTCGTAGACCACCAACTACTCCTCAGAGACACCTTGCATTGGGATTACCCTTAAACATCCCCTTGGGGTGTAAGACAAAAAAAAATGATTAGTTATATTTGATAATTTTCAATGGGATTCATGTTAATGTATTGCCAAGTTTTCCTTCATTGAGGGATACTGATAGCAATTTTGTTCCTCGTGATACTCATAACAAAATGATGGTGCAACAAAGATATGTTTCCACCAAATTACAACACCTGGACAAACCTTTGAAGGGTCAAGTGATTTTGGATAAATTGTCTAATGATTTTAATTATTAAGATAGGTCAAAATGGTGCTAAAAAATCTGTGTTATCCTTGATATGATTATTATATTGAATTGGACACGGTGGAAAGAAAAATGAGAAATTTTATGTATCCAACAACACACCATTGGAAGAATATTACTTGTTATTACAATTACATTCCACAAGAGGCCTCTACTTCCAATTCGTGACCCATAAGAAAGGAAGGATTTCAAGGAGCCTATTTTAAAAATTATTCCCTAAAGAAATGCGAGGGTAGTTGAAGTTAGCTATCAAGAAACAAAAGTATAAAAGGAAGAGTTTTTTTTCTAAACATAGGATCGACATTTTTTTGAAGGAGAGTGTAAATATATGTCGAGAAAGAGATAAATCAAACAACCTTAGGAGTTCACCTCAACTAGAAGAAATAGAAAAGTTGCAAATTTTTATTCATTTCTTCTTATGTATTAGCCTGTCTATATCAAATTGTTGTATTATTATTATGGTACACCGCAATTTTTTAGTCCATGTATCAAGGATTTCAAGTTATGTGATAAAATATTTGAGGAGTAGTATGGCTAATAGGTATAGGACAAGGTGACCATGGATTGCACATAATGAATCATCTAGTATCCCCACTTCTCCTTCCTCGTCTACCTTAAATCAATTCATGTCATTAATATTTTTGGAATTTCAATATGATAAGTATCTAAGTATACACCGCTTACTATTTTTTCTCACAATATTCCTTAGTTTTTAAAGCCATATCTATTACCATATATAACACATTAATTGATGGATCCAATAAATATGTGAAATTTATGTAACTTTCTCACAACTATTTAATGGCCTTCATACAAATTTCCTCTTTTCAACATATTAATTACTATCTCTATTATGAAATAACCTTGCAATCTCATATCCGATGTATTTTTCCTTGTCTTTTTCTAACATCAAAATTTTGAGATTTCCAAAATGCGATCAAGGTTATTTTTTTAATAGAGTTTAAAAGAAAAGGTTTACTTGAAATTGATTCCAAGATTTCAATTGCTTTGTAATCTTAATTGGTCTAAATTACTACACTTAATATACAATAATCCATTTAATATTAATCAAATTAATCCAATGATGATCTATAGATTCCTAATTAATATTAATCAAATTAATTTAATGTTAATCTATGCATTCCAATACTATACTCAATATACAATAATCCATTTAATTTTAATCAAATTAATCCAATGGTAATCTATACATTCCTATTTGATACTAATCAAATCAATCCAATGGTAGTTTATACATTCCTTGGCATATCTAGGTTATATTTCAAATGCTTCTTTTATATATATATATATATATATATATATATATATTATGTGTGTGCTGTTGAGTAATATGTTATAAACTAAATATACAATATAATCCATTTTATATTAATCAAATTAATCCAATAATAATCTATGCATTCGTTGGCATATCTAGATTATATTTTAAACGCTTCTTAATATATATATGGTAGAGTTATGCAATATATTATAAAGTAAATAAGAAAGAGCCACGAGGTGGCAATGAACCACATCATTGCTGAAAAAGATGGTTTTTAAATTTAGAAACATACGGAATAGAATATGTATGAGATTATCCTTACACCAAACTATTAGGTAGTTGTTTAACTTTGACTTTGGAGGGTTTATTAGTTAGGTTTAGTTGATTGGTTTCATCTTGGTTTGAATGTGTGATGCAGAAAGTGAATCTTCCTTGCTTTATGATATGAGGATTTCCTCTTTCCTTTTAGTGGAAACCAACATTAACAACATGCCTTCAGATGTAAACTCAAGGGAAAACTAGTTTCCTTTTATAGCCAACTATTAAATAACTATAATTCCATCATTGATATTTCGCAAATGAAAAAGTAGGAATCTCAATCACGGCGCTAGAAAAAAATTTGGAACCTTAAATAGTAAACCAAATTGTGTTCTTGAATATTTAGTAGTGGTATTTCTTAATTGTATCTATGCTTTCAAATTATTCGAGCGGAGTATCGCCCGATTGGGGATAAAGATTCATGTCTATCTCAATAGCCCAGCTCATGCCTATTTTCTGGCCTCGAATGTGTTCACGCAGTCCAACATGGTGGTCAGGTGCCGGTAGTGATGACAATAATGAACGAGGGCGTAATAGTATGTTATGTATACAACTGTTTGGTAAAAGGAAAATGCATTCTGTCACCGTGCATGCACACCGTAAGCTAGCCTCTAGTTTATACTCTTTTTCCTAGAATTAGGAGAGTTTTTTTTTAAATCCTCGATGGGTTACTCCGCTCGCTTGTCTTCGTATTCTTGATTTGGATTTGTGTTGTCTTCCTGTATTCCAAGAGGAGAGGGATGTTAACACAACTGGTGGTTTTTTCTGTCGAACTGAAAGTATTCCTATAGGCTAACTAAAGTAATACGGATGCAATTAGTCCCTAATCCCATAAAATCTCTTAAGTTTGGCGGCTGTAGTGAATCCAAAAGGGCTAATAAAATCCATTATTCCTACAAATATGTTACTTTTAGGTATTCTTATATGTGAGTGTCAAAGTCACGAAACAGAAGAATGTTGGAAAATTTTAGATCCCTGTGAACCACAACTATCACGCGAACAATCCAAAGCATTTTACTCTTTTCCACTATTATGTGTAGAATGTTAGTAAGAAAGCAAATTTCTAAGAATAAATTTTTTCTCTACAAAGCCACTTAAATTAACTTCAACAGATCATATTGCATACCATGAAGGCTCTCCTCAACCTCCCCTCTTGACACAAAGTTATAGACAATAAGCCATTCCTTGCCGTATATACAATAACCAATGAGGAAAATAATATTCTTGTGTTGCGAAGAAATAATAATTTAAAGTCCTGAAATGTCCTTTAATCATGACTAAACTCATTTAATCATTCTGAATCATATACAAATTTCATAATTGCACCATTTGACTTTTAATACCAACACATGCTAGACTTTATGTATAATTTTTTTTTAAAGGTACGGTTATAACATCACCCATCATCCAACTTTCAAACGCCGTTGAACCATATATGGAACTTGGATTTGTAGGCACAATCAATGTCATTATCACTATAACCAATGCATTACAATGGTAGATCTATAACTTGGTCATTGTAAATATAACCGATTCCTTACTCAATCCGCACCCTATAAATGTAGAACTATATAATTAACAATTATTCATATTAATGTGATCAGTATCGTCTAATCTTGCGAGGTCCATATATATACATATCTATTGGCATTATATTAACGAACCCTTCACCGAACTGAAAGTACATAGGCAAGGTTCGTAGATCCAATTTCCATTATTTCATGTATAACAATCCTTCACATGCATAAGCCCCTACACACACATCATTGGAGTATATTAAGCACAATTCTTGAATAATTAAATGTTTGATATATTCCCATAACCATCAATTGATTTTGGAGAAAAATTCAAAAGTCTTACTACCGTTGATTGTCCGTGAGAAAGAAAACGGTAAACCGCGCTATAGCCATTAAGAAAGAAAAGATTGGAGGTGCCAAGTGATCTCTCTATGACCAAATATAGACTGTGATCTTTGATCCCATCCATGTCTAACAAGGATATTAGAAATTGAAATGCATCATGATATAAAAACACCGCCAAGATTACCTAAACGTAAGAAGAAAAATTAAAAAATTGCCATAAATTTGACTTACATGTAGATATGTAGACACCAAAAACTAATGTTAAATTTTGATATGCGGCCCTTTTTAATTCCATAAACATGCCTAATTGTTCTTCTACCCCATGGTTGGCACACAAACTCGTGATAATGGTTGGAAGGTGAATTGAAACTAAGCCGATCAAAGGTTCAAAGGGAAACTAATATGCTTAGCTTGATTATGTTAGGGATGGGTCATTACGGTGTAACCAATATTTCAAAAAATTGGGGAGATTTAGCCCATAAAAATTCATGCTCCATGAAAGTGGGATGAATGGGAGTGGAAACTTGATTCATACCAGCCAATAGTTTCTGTAAGCAATCCCCATTACTAAAAAATGAGGTGAATGGAAAGATGTAGCCCAACTTTCATGGGTGAAAGCCAATTGTTCCCTATTCATGGTATATAATCATGTCCAAACCCTTTACACATCATTTTTTAAAAATAAATTGGGAGCAAAATATAATAATAATAATAACATAAAACATTTTACCAATAAAAATTTGAAACAAAAAACCCCTTAAATTTTTCCAATGAAAGAAATTTAATGAGTTACATTTGATAATCTAAATAACTCTCAAGCTCTGTTTCCAAAGCCCTCTAACTCGCACAAGTCCCAAAATTAAGTTTTAGAAATTTTATTACTCACAATAAATAACGGTTACGTTCTGCAATCACACACCAAGAACCAACAGTGCCAACACCTGCCTTCCCTGTTCCCACTTCCTTGCTTTTCGTTCATTTTATTTATGCACTCCCCGTATGAAAGCGTTTTCAGTGTAAGAATGGCCAGGTCCAAGGTCCGATAGGTCTTGCCATACGCCACCTTATCACTCGTGAATTTCCCATCTCAGGTTCATACGTAGGATAACTTGAGAGGCCCCCTTCGCACTCTCTATCATCCCAAGGCGCCACCCTGCCCGGACTCGATCACAGCCCTGCCAGGCATATTACTAAGGTGCAGTCCTACGATTATATTACTCTTAATAAATAACGGTTAATCAAAATTTTAAACAGTATTTGAGTACCTGGTCAAATTCCATCAAAATTTTAAACAGGTCAAATTCCATCACTGCTGGGCATGAAACAGTCTCAGCCGTCAGAGTTTTTTAACAATTGAAAGGAGTGCAAAAATGCAGACCCAGTAAAAATCCAAACCCAAAGCTCGTTGGTAAGTCGGTGACCATCCACATGGCTGCTTAACACCAAAAGGTAGACCCAGCATAAATTCGTTGGTAAGTCGGTGACCATCCACATGGCTGCTTAACACCAAAAGGTAGACCCAGCATAAATCCAAAGGTCGTTGGAGACCATTAGCATGGCTTGTAGTTGGGAGAGAACAGTAGACATGGTCGATTTCAATTGCCAGGCATGGCCTATCAAGAAAAACAAAACTTGCAAACATGATTCTGGAGGTTCAGTAATGCTTTGATGCACCTGTATTATTTTGTTTTAGAATAAAAACAATGCAGCTTAGCCTTTGTTTCCTTTGAATTACCCAAATGGAGAATTAAATTAGGATAATATCGCATGTTTTTAAATAAATTCAATAGTTCAATTAAATCTCAACCGTCGGCTTGCTTAGATGTTCGTTAGAAGCAGCGATACGTTGTATATATAAGCATTGCTTTGCCTAAGTTAGTGCAGATAGTTCAAGTAATTTAGTTTGCTCCTGTAGAGTCGGGTTACACATATCAAAGGAGAGCTAAAGAACCCAGTAAAGAAATGGATTCAGAGCCTGAGCTGTGCATACAAGGGTGCGGATTCTTTGGCAGCTCATCAACGGAGAACATGTGCTCAAAATGTTATAAAGACCATCTAGTCAAACTTAAACTTCAAGCAACACCTGCAACGCCTGTCCATGATCAGACCGCGAAGGTCGAAGCTGCTGGTAGTCAGACTGACGCAGGGGAGTCTAAGCCTGCGCGGTGTTTAAGCTGCAGAAAGCGCATTGGATTAACAGGTTTTAAGTGTCGTTGCGGTAATACTTATTGTGGTCTCCACCGATACCCAGAGGAACATGGTTGTTCCTTCGACTACAAGACACAAGGGCGCGAGGAGCTGGAGAAGGCTAATCCCGCCATCAAACCCAAAAAAGTCGAAAAACTGTAGGGATCTAGATTACAGTTACTTAAACAGTGAGTAAAACATGGTTAAACAGAACTAGTTTAAAAATACTTTGCTAAACAGACGTAGATGCAGCTTATGCCTGCATAAGCTTATTGAACGCCCTACCATTTTAGTATTCATATTTAATTTTTCTTATTATAACTTTCGTAGACCACCAACTACTCCTCAGAGACACCTTGCATTGGGATTACCCTTAAACATCCCCTTGGGGTGTAAGACAAAAAAAACGATTAGTTATATTTGATAATTTTCAATGGGATTCATGTTAATGTATTACCAAGTTTTCCTTCATTGAGGGATACTGATAGCAATTTTGTTCCTCGTGATACTCATAACAAAATGATGGTGCAACAAAGATATGTTTCCACCAAATTACAGCACATGGACAAACCTTCATAACAAAATGATGGTGCAACAAAGATATGTTTCCACCAAATTACAGCACATGGACAAACCTTTGAAGGGTCAAGTGATTTTGGATAAATTGTCTAATGATTTTAATTATTAAGATAGGTCAAAGTGGTGCTAAAAAATCTGTGTTATCCTTGATATGATTATTATATTGAATTGGACACGGTGGAAAGAAAAATGAGAAATTTTATGTATCCAACAACACACCATTGGAAGAATATTACTTGTTATTAAAATTACATTCCACAAGAGGCCTCTACTTCCAATTGGTGACCCAAAAGAAAGGAAGGATTTCAAGGAGCCTATTTTAAAAATTATTCCCTAAAGAAATGCGAGGGCAGTTGAAGTTAGCTATCAAGAAACAAAAGTATAAAAGGAAGAGTTTTTTTTCTAAACATAGGATCGGCATTTTTTTTGAAGGAGAGTGTAAATATATGTCGAGAAAGAGATAAATCAAACAACCTTAGGAGTTCACCTGAACTAGAAGAAATAGAAAAGTTGCAAATTTTTATTCATTTGTTCTTATGTATTAGCCTATCTATATCAAATTGTTGTATTATTATTATGGTACACAGCAATTTTTTAGTCCATGTATCTAGGATTTCAAGTTATGTGATAAAATATTTCAGGAGTATTATGGCTCATAGGTATAGGACAAGGTGACCATGGATTGCACATAATGAATCATCTAGTATCCCCACTTCTCCTTCCTCCTCTACCTTAAATCAATTCATGTTATTAATATTTTCGGAATTTCAATAGGATAAGTATCTAAGTATACACCGCTTACTATTTTTTCTCACAATATTCCTTAGTTTTTAAAGCCATATTTATTACCATATATAACACATTAATTGATGGATCCAATAAATATGTGAAATTTATGTAACTTTCTCAAAACTATTTAATGGCCTTCATACAAATTTGCTCTTTTCAACATATTAATTACTATCTCTATTATGAAATAACCTTGCAATCTCATATCCGATGTATTATGCCTTGTCTTTTTCTAACATCAAAATTTTGAGATTTCCAAAGTGCGATCAAGGTTATTTTTTTAATAGAGTTTAAAAGAAAAGGTTTACTTGAAATTGATTCCAAGATTTCAATTGCTTTGTAATCTTAATTGGTCTAAATTACTACACTTAATATACAATAATCCATTTAATATTAATCAAATTAATTCAATGATGATCTATAGATTCCTAATTAATATTAATCAAATTAATTTAATGTTAATCTATGCATTCCAATACTATACTCAATATACAATAATCCATTTAATATTAATCAAATTAATCCAATGGTAATCTATACATTCCTATTTGATATTAATCAAATCAATCCAATGGTAGTTTATACATTCCTTGGCATATCTAGGTTATATTTTAAATGCTTCTTTTATATATATATATATATATATATATATATATATAATGTGTGTGCTATTGAGTAATATGTTATAAACTAAATATACAATATAATCCATTTAGTATTAATCAAATTAATCCAATAATAATCTATACATTCATTGGCATATCTAGATTATATTTTAAACGCTTCTTAATATATATATGGTAGAGTTATGCAATATATTATAAAGTAAATAAGAAAGAGCCACGAGGTGGCAATGAACCACATCATTGCTGAAAAAGATGGTTTTTAAATTTAGAAACATGCGGAATAGAATATGTATGAGATTATCCTTACACCAAACTATTAGGTAGTTGTTTAACTTTGACTTTAGAGGGTTTAGTAGTTAGGTTTAGTTGATTGGTTTCATCTTGGTTTGAATGTGTGATGCAGAAAGTGAATCTTCCTTGCTTTGTGATATGAGGATTTCCTCTTTCCTTTTAGTGGAAGCCAACATTAACAACATGCCTTCAGATGTAAACTCAAGGGAAAACTAGTTTCCTTTCATAGCCAACTATTAAATAACTATAATTCCATCATTGATATTTCGCAAATGAAAAAGTAGGAATCTCAATGAGGGCGCTAGAAAAAAATTTGGAACCTTAAATAGTAAACCAAATGGTGTTCTTGAATATTTAGTAGTGGTATTTCTTAATTGTATCTACGCTTTCAAATTATTCGAGCGGAGTATCGCCCGATTGGGGATAAAGATTCATGTCTATCTCAGTAGCCCAGCTCATGCCTATTTTCTGGTCAAGTGCCGGTAGTCATGACAATAATGAACGAGGGCGTAATAGTATGTTATGTATACAACTGTTTGGTAAAAGGAAAATGCATTCTATCACCGTGCATGAACACCGTAAGCTAGCCTCTAGTTTATACTCTTTTTCCTAGAATTGGGAGAGTTTTTTTAAAATCCTCGATGGGTTACTCCGCTCTCTTGTCTTCCTATTCTTGATTTGGATTTGTGTTGTCTTCCTGTATTCCAAGAGGAGAGGGATGTTAACACAACTGGTGGTTTTTTCTGTCGAACTGAAAGTATTCCTATGGGATAACTAAAGTAATACGGATGCAATTAATCCCTAATCCCATAAAATCTCTTAAGTTTGGCAGCTGTAGTGAATCCAACAAGGCTAATAAAATCCATTATTCCTGCAAAGATGTTACTTTTAGGTATTCATATATCTGGGTGTCAAAGTCACGAAACAGAAGAATGTTGGAAAATTTTAGATCATTGTGAATCACAACTATCACGTGAACAATCCAAAGCATTTTACCCTTTTCCACTATTATGTGTAGAATGTTAGTAAAAAAGCAAATTTTTAAGAATAAAATTTTTCTCTACAAAGCCACTTAAATTAACTTCAACAGATCATATTGCATACCATGAAGGCTCTCCTCAACCTCCCCTCTTGACACAAAGTTATAGACAATAAGCCATTCCTTGCCGTATATACAATAACCAATGAGGAAAATAATATTCTTGTGTTGCGAAGAAATAATAATCTAAAGTCCTGAAATGTCCTTTAATCATGACTAGACTCATTTAATCATTCTGAATCATATACAAATTTCATAATTGCACCATTTGACTATTAATACCAACACATGCTAGACTTTATGTATAATTTTTTTTTAAAGGTACGGTTATAACATCACCCATCATCCAACTTTCAAATGCCGTTGAACCATATATGGAACTTGGATTTGTAGGCACAATCAATGTCATTATCACTATAACCAATGCATTAAAATGGTAGATCTATAACTTGGTCATTGTAAATATAACCGATTCCTTACTCAATCTGCGCCCTATAAACGTAGAACTATATAATTAACAATTATTCATATTAATGTGATGAGTATCGTCTAATCTTCCAAGGTCCATATATATACATATCTATTGGCATTATATTAACGAACCCTTCACCGAACTGAACGTACATAGGCAAGGTTCGTAGATCCAATTTCCATTATTTCATGTATAACAATCCTTCACATGCATAAGCCCCTACACACACATCATTGGAGTATATTAAGCACAATTCTTGAATAATTAAATGTTTGATATATTCCCATAACCATCATCTGATTTTGGAGAAAAATTCAAAAGTCTTACTACCGTTGATTGTCCGTGAGAAAGAAAACAGTAAACCGTGCTATAGCCATTAAGAAAGAAAAGATTGGAGGTGCCAAGTGATCTCTCTATGACCAAATATAGAGTTTGATCTTTGATCCCATCCATATCTAACAAGGATATTAGAAATTGAAATGCATCATGATATAACAACACCGCCAAGATTACCTAAACGGAAGAAGAAAAATTAAAAAATTGCCATAAATTTGACTTACATGTAGATATGGGGAGATTTAGCCCATAAAAATTCATGCTCCATGAAAGTGGGATGAATGGGAGTGGAAACTTGATTCATACCAGCCCATAGTTTATGTAAGCAATCCCCATTACTAAAAAATGAGGTGAATGGAAAGATGTAGCCCAACTTTCATGGGTGAAAGCCAATTGTTCCCTATTCATGGTATATAATCATGTCCAAACCCTTTACACATCATTTTTTAAAAATAAATTGGGAGCAAAATATAATAATAATAATAATATAAAACATTTTACCAATAAAAATTTGAAACAAAAAACCCCTTAAATTTTTCCCATGAAAGAAATTTAATGAAATACATTTGATAATCTAAATAACTCTCAAGCTCTGTTTCCAAAGCCCGCTAACTCGCACAAGTCCCAAAATTAAGTTTTAGAAATTTTATTACTCATAATAAATAACGGTTACGTTCTGCAATCACACACCAAGAACCAACAGTGCCAACACCTGCCTTCCCTGTTCCGACTTCCTTGCTTTTCGTTCATTTTATTTATGCACTCCCCGTATCAAAGCGTTTTCAGTGTAAGAATGGCCAGGTCCAAGGTCCGATAGGTCTTGCCATACGCCACCTTATCACTCGTGAATTTCCCATCTCAGGTTCATACGTAGGATAACTTGAGAGCCCCCCTTCGCACTCTCTATCATCCCAAGGCGCCACCCTGCCCGGACTCGATCACAGCCCTGCCAGGCATATTACTAAGGTGCAGTCCTACGATTATATTACTCTTAATAAATAACGGTTAATCAAAATTTTAAACAGTATTTGAGTACCTGGTCAAATTCCATCAAAATTTTAAACAGGTCAAATTCCATCACTGCTGGGCATCAAACAGTCTCAGCCGTCAGAGTTTTTTAACAATTGAAAGGAGTGCAAAAATGCAGACCCAGTAAAAATCCAAACCCAAAGCTCGTTTGTAAGTCGGTGACCATCCACATGGCTGCTTAACACCAAAAGGTAGACCCTGCATAAATCCAAAGGTCGTTGGAGACCATTAGCATGGCTTGTGGTTGGGAGAGAACAGTAGACATGGTCGATTTCAATTGCCAGGCATGGCCTATCAAGAAAAACAAAACTTTCAAACATGATTCTGGAGGTTCAGTACTGCTTTGATGCACCTGTATTATTTTGTTTTAGAATAAAAACAATGCAGCTTAGCCTTTGTTTCCTTTGAGTTACCCAAATGGAGAATTAAATTAGGATAATATCGCATGTTTTTAAATAAATTCAATAGTTCAATTAAATCTCAACCGTCGGCTTGCTTAGATGTTCGTTAGAAACAGCGATACGTTGTATATATAAGCATTGCTTTGCCTAAGTTAGTGCAGATAGTTCAAGTAATTTAGTTTGCTCCTGTAGAGTCGGGTTACACATATAAAAGGACAGCTAAAGAACCCAGTAAAGAAATGGATTCAGAGCCTGAGCTGTGCATACAAGGGTGCGGATTCTTTGGCAGCTCATCAAAGGAGAACATGTGCTCAAAATGTTATAAAGACCATCTAGTCAAACTTAAACTTCAAGCAACACCTGCAACGCCTGTCGATGATCAGACCGCGAAGGTCGAAGCTGCTGGTAGTCAGACTGACGCAGGGGAGACTAAGCCTGCGCGGTGTTTAAGCTGCAGAAAACGCATTGGATTAACAGGTTTTAAGTGTCGTTGCGGTAATACTTATTGTGGTCTCCACCGATACCCAGAGGAACATGGTTGTTCCTTCGACTACAAGACACAAGGGCGCGAGGAGCTGGAGAAGGCTAATCCCGCCATCAAACCCAAAAAAGTCGAAAAACTGTAGGGATCTAGATTACAGTTACTTAAACAGTGAGTAAAACATGGTTAAACAGAACTAGTTTAAAAATACTTTGCCGAACAGACGTAGATGCAGCTTATGCCTGCATAAGCTTATTGAACGCCCTACCATTTTAGTATTCATATTTAATTTTTCTTATTATTTAGTCACTGATTTGATATTAAATATTTTTTTAAGATAATTATGTAAAAATATAAATTATAAAGTGTAATTTCTTTTTATTTTTATTTTCATTGTAATTTATTTTTTTATTTTCATTGTTTTACCAGGAAAAATTTGATTCCTCCCCGTGCAAAGAGTGAGTTATTCATAATCAGAAAATTGGGTTACCATTGATTTGATTCTATAAGTAATTATTTACATTCATTCAAATTATATTTAAAGAATTATTTCGAAAAGATTCACTTTTCATTCACCTTCTTAATTTTGTAATTGGATTTGATTTCACAACATATATTTAAAATATATATAAACACAAATTGAAGAGTATATATAGCTCATGTTAGTTTCATGAGTTGTTTTTCTCACCCATGACTAAGAGTCATCCACATAATTTAAATTTATATATTAAAAATAAAAGTTAAGCCAAACTCAAGAATATATGGTCTGTATTAATAGACTCAAATTTCTAAGAAAGACCAATAACAAATTGGACCAAATTTCATGATTTTAGAATCTTACAACGAAACATCCACTCTATACATTGCTAAAAATGGATTTTTATAAATTACTTGATGTAACATAAAAACTTATTCAATGCTTATTTCTATCAAATATTAAGAGATTAAACTATATGAATCTTAACCCATATACTTTAGGCAGATTTTAGGACATAAATTAATGTTAATCTCACATACACTAACATGTTAAATTTACATAATACATATAGTTTTGAGAAAGAAAGTAGTATCATTTCTATACCAACAAGTAAAGGCAATTTCCAATGACCATGCATTTTGAAAAATTTAGGAGACGTTGATGTCTTTGATACATGATGCACAATTCATGACCGATTCTCCTCATTATTATATATCAACACGTCATGAATCCACAATTAATTCTTCTTTGACCATCTACACTTTAAGTCCTTGGTATTGCTGGGGTAAACTTGATCGCGATGTACACTCCTAGCTCATTGTACCCCACCTACTCCATCTCTTGATTGATTGTATCTCTTAATGTAGTGGATAGGTGATTTGATCAATCGGTGTTTGAGGAATAACTAGACATCTTAGAAATACTATGTTAAAGACTATTTTTTCTTAAATACACTCACGAGAGGTTTACATCCATGTCCTTGAAATTTATATTCCATGTACATATTCTCTAGAATCATGATGGAAATGAAGTATCATGTTCCAACTAAATCCTATATTTATCATAGATAACTGGAATCATTTCTGGATGATGGTATCAATTACACATTAAAACAATTTCCCAAAAAACATTTTGCTTATGAATGACCATTACGAAAAACAAAATATTGTAAAACAAGTACCGAACCCAACTGTAATGTCCCTAAAATTCATAAATACAATTTTTTTTATTAGACTAATAAAGTACTGAACTTCAAGGGCATCTTTAAATTTTTGCGGAATAAATCTTGGTTATATACAGAACCTAAGTGTCGTCAGTTCCTCTCCTTCTATGTGTTCTCCTCCCCAGCGATGATGTTGTACAATGGTGTTATTCAATTAATTTGACATGTGTGTACATTTAGTTTTCCTCTCTATTAGTTGTATACATTTGTCGATGCTTACATTATGTTACATTTTGCTTTTATTTTATAAGTATTTAAATTCGTTGCCGGTTTCATTTATGAGAAGCCGACTTGCCGTCGTATGTTAAGGAGTGGAGTGGCGGGGTCTATCCCTTAAGCGACCACTTGAAGAGGTAAGTATTCCTCTTGATAAGGGGAATACTTAGCTCGTCATGAACTAATGCACGCTCCTATTCTTGTGCAGGTCATTTCGTCGGTGAACTCTTTCTGGGACTGTGGAAATTACGAATATCCTACAACACTACATATACAGTACACTATTCCTGTTTTAAAGCTGTATGTTAAGAGGACTAAAGTCCTAGGCCTAACTGTACCAAAGTCCTATGCTCATAAGGTTCCTAAGAGATTTAATTATATGCATGTTTATAAGCTTTATGGAGGATCTATGAAGGATCTGTCCGTTCGTTATGCCATGTCAATCAGAAACGGGGAAGGAAGCCACTAAGAGAGGGATATTACCAGATGCAAATTACTTAAATACTTACTTCAAGTGGGAGAGGAGCGCCTGATGCAATAGTAATTTAGATAAACTCGTCCACTTCTGCGCTTTGCAACTTTACGTCTATAACAAGTGCCTGTCCACAAGAACAAGCAATCCTTATTGACGTTCAAAGAAAAGGTAATTAACAATCTTTATTTTATATATTTCTACATAGTGTACTGTGTATATTTACCTTGCCGAATGGTTCTGTATCAAGCAACACTATATCCTGGTAATTGCTCACTTTGGTACGAAGAATGCCACGAAGACAGTAATATTCAATATTTATTGAAAAAATCACTTGTTTATATATATATATCCACATTCAAGATCAGAAATATCTGCATTGGGAAAATCAACGGTAATTTATTACAATTTAGTTCCGCATGTTTACAAAATTTACCTATTCAGTGCTAAACACTAGCGAAGATTGTCTTCAATTTCTTCTTCATACCAAACGGAGTACCGCTATCCGTCTCAGAAAGCACAGTTTCGAATCCTCGACACTACATTGGAAACAGCCATCATGGTAATCCTATTTTTGTTCCCATTAACATGATGAACTGCATGTCCATTAACAGTCCGTTCGTGTTAACAAATGCATCACCATACGAATTTTTGTTTCCATTGATGGAAAATGCATTTGTTGCTGCTACCCCCATTTTATTTTATATGTTGTAAATCCGGGAGAATTCAAAGTGAAGCAAGCAAATTCTAGAGATGTTGGAAGCACGGAGTAAGCGAGAAGGGAGAGTTTGAAGATTGGAAAGGCAGAGGGGTCTTATAATGCTGGGGATGGCCTTGCAGACTACATTGCTGATGGCCTGAAGCAACATGTTTAGTATTTGAAGTAAAATAATAACATGAAACCCACTCCAAGTCTATTTATACTTTTATGAAGAAATATGGTTCTCATCTCATGAAACATGGAGGGAAACATAACTTCCAATTCTAAAAATCAGTGGGTTATGAAGGTTTCAACCTAGATTTGACAGGAAACCGGGGGTGAATACAACCATTTCCAATATTTCCACATATTAAAAATAAAAGTTAAGCCCTTAAAACAATTTCCAAAAAACATTTTGCTTATGAATGACCATTACGAAAAACAAAATATTGTAAAACAAGTACCGAACCCAACTGTAATGTCCCTAAAATTCATAAATACAATTTTTATTCTTAGACTAATAAAGTACTGAACTTCAAGGGCATCTTTAAATTTTTGCGGAATAAATATTGCTTATATACGGAACCTAAGTGTTGTAAGTTCCTCTCCTTCTATGTGTTCTCCTGCCCAACGATGATGTTGTACAATGGTGTTATTCAATTAATTTGACATGTGTGTACATTTAGTTTTCGTGTCTATTAGTTGTATACATTTGTCGATGCCTACATTATGTTACACTTTGATTTTATTTTATAAGTATTTAAATTCGTTTCCGCTTTTATTTATGAGAGGCTCACTTGCCGTCGTATGTTAAGGAGTGGAGTGGCGGGGTCTATCCCTTAAGCGACCACTTGAAGAGGTAAGTATTCCTCTTGATAAGGGGATTACTTAGCTCGTCATGAACTAATGCACGCTCTTATTCTTGTGCAGGTCATTTCTTTGGTGAACTCTTTATGGGACTGTGGAACTTACAAATATCCTACAACACTACATATACGCTACACTATTCCTGTTTTAAAGCTGTATGTTAAGAGGACTAAAGTCCTAGGCCTAACTGTACCTAAGTCCTATGCTCATAAGGTTCCTAAGAGATTTAATTATATGCATGTTTATAAGCTTTATGGAGGATCTATGAGAGGGATATTACCATATGCAAATTACTTAAATACTTACTTCAATTAGGAGAGGAGCGCCTGATGCAATAGTAATTTAGATAAACTCGTCCAGCTCTGCGCTTTGCAACTTTATGTCTATAACAAGTGCCTCTCCACAAGAACAAGAAATCCTTATTTACGTTCAAAGAAAAGGTAATTCACAATCTTTATTTTATATATTTCTAGATAGTGTACTGTGTATATTTACCTTGTCGAATGGTTCTGTATCGAGCAACACTATATCCTGGTAATTGCTCACTTTGGTATGAAGAATGCCGCGAAGACAGTAATATTCAATATTTATTAAAAAAATCACTTGTTTATATATATATATATATCCACATTCAAGATCAGAAATCTCTGGATTGGTAAAATCAACGGTAATTTATTACAATTTCCTTCCGCATGTTTACAAAATTTACCTATTCAGTGCTAAACACTAGCGAAGATTGTCTTGAATTTCTTCTTCGTACCAAACGGAGCACTGCTATCCGTGTCAGAAAGCACAGTTTTGAATCCTCGACACTACGTTGAAAATAGCCATCATGGTAATCCCATTTTTGTTCCCATTAACATGATGAACTGCATGTCCGTTAACGGTCTGTTCCTGTTAACAAATGCATCACCATACGAATTTTTGTTTCTATTGATGGAAAATCCATTTGTTGCTGCTACCCCCATTTTATTTTATATGTTGTAAATCCGGGAGAAGTCAAAGTGAAGCAAGCAAATTCTAGAGATGTTGGAAGCACAGAGTAGGCGAGATTGGTGAGTTTGAAGATTGGAAAGGCAGAGGGGTCTTATAATGGTGGGGATGGCCTTGCAAACTACATTGCTGATGGCCTGAAGTGACATGTTTAGTATTTGAAGGAGAATCTTACAATGAAACATCCACTCTATACATTGCTAAAAATGGATTTTTATAAATTACTTGATGTAACATAAAAACTTATTCAATGCTTATTTCTATCAAATATTACGAGATTAAAATATATGAATCTTAACCCATATACTTTACGCATATTTTAGGACATAAATTCGTGTTAATCTCACATACACTAACATGTTAAATTTACATAATACATATAGTTTTGAGAAAGAAAGTAGTATCATTTCTATACCAACAAGTAAAGGCAATTTCCAATGACCATGCATTTTGAAAAATTTAGGAGACATTGATGTCTTTGATACATGATGCACAATTCATGATCGATTCTCCTCATTATTATATATCAACACGTCATGAATCCACAATTAATTCTTCTTTGACCATCTACACTTTAAGTCCTTGGTATTGCTGGGGTAAACTTGATCGCGATGTACACTCCTAGCTCATTGTACCCCACCTACTCCATCTCTTGATTGATTGTATTTCTTAATGTAGTGGATAGGTCATTTGATCAATCGGTGTTTGAGGAATAACTAGACATCTTAGAAATACTATGTTAAAGACTATTTTTTCTTAAGTACACTGAGGAGAGGTTTAAATCTTTAAATTTATGCGGAATAAATCTTGGTTATATACAGAACCTAAGTGTCGTAAGTTCCTCTCCTTCTATGTGTTCTCCTGCCCAACGATGATGTTGTACAATGGTGTTATTCAATTAATTTGACATATGTGTACATTTATTTTTCCTGTCTATTAGTTGTATACATTTGTCGATGCCTACATTATGTTACATTTTGCTTTTATTTTATAAGTATTTAAATTCGTTGCCGGTTTTATTTATGAGAGGCCAACTTGCTGTCGTATGTTAAGGAGTGGAGTGGCGGGGTCTATCCCTTAAGCGGCCACTTGAAGAGGTAAGTATTCCTCTTGATAAGGGTATTACTTAGCTCGTCATGAACTAATGCATGCTCCTATTCTTGTGCAGGTCATTTCTTCGGTGAACTCTTTATGGGAATGTGGAAATTACGAATATCCTACAACACTACATATACGCTACACTATTCCTATTTTAAAGCTGTATGTTAAGAGGACTAAAGTCATAGGCCTAACTGTACCTAAGTCCTATGCTCATAAGGTTCCTAAGAGATTTAATTATATGCATGTTTATAAGCTTTATGGAGGATCTATGAAGGATCTGTCTGTTCATTTTTCCATGTCAATGAGAAACGGGGAAGGAAGCCACTAAGAGAGGGATATTACCAGATGCAAATTACTTAAATACTTACTTCAATTAGGAGAGGAGTGCCTGATGCAATAGTAATTTAGATAAACTCGTCCACTTCTGCGCTTTGCAACTTTACGTCTATAACAAGTGTCTGTCCACAAGAACAAGCAATCCTTATTGACGTTCAAAGAAAAGGTAATTCACAATCTTTATTTTATATATTTCTAGATAGTGTACTGTGTATATTTACCTTGATGAATGGCTCTGTATCGGGAAACACTATATCCTGGTAATTGCTCACTTTGGTGTGAAGAATGCCATGAAGACAGTAATATTCAATATTTATTGAAAAAATCACTTGTTTATATATATATATATATAGATCGACATTCAATATCAGAAATCTCTGCATTGGGAAAATCAACGGTAATTTATTACAATTTAGTTCCGCATGATTACAAATTTACCTATTCAGTGCTAAACACTAGCGAATATTGTCTTCAATTTCTTCTTCATACCAAACGGAGCACCACTATCGGTCTCAGAAAGCACAGTTTCGAATCCTCGACACTACATTGGAAACAGCCATCATGGTAATCCCGTTTTTGTTCCCATTAACATGATGAACTGCATGTCCGTTAACGGTCCATTCCTATTAACAAATGCATCACCATACGAATTTTCGTTTCCATTGATGGAAAATCCATTCGTTGCTACTACCCCCATTTTATTTTATATGTTGTAAATCCGGGAGAAGTCAAAGTGAAGCAAGAAAATTCTAGAGATGTTGGAAGCACAGAGTAGGCGAGATGCGCGAGTTTGAAGATTGGAAAGGCAGAGGGGTCTTATAATGGTGGGGATGGCCTTGCAGACTACATTAGTGATGGCCTGAAGTGACATGTTTAGTATTTGAAGGAGAATAATAACATGAAACCCACTCCAAGTCTATTTATACTTTTATGAAGGAATATGGTTCTCATCTCATGAAACGTGGAGGGAAAAATAACTTTCAATTCTAAAAATCAGTGGTTTATGAAGGTTTCAACCTAGATTTGACAGGAAACCGAGGGTGAATACAACCATTTCCAATATTTCGACATAATCACACACATATATACCAGGTTTTCAATTCTTGTTACTGATTTGCAACTCATTCTGAGTCAATGGCATATCAAATCCCATGTTCCACATGTACCTGCTCTACATGTCACACTCAAAAACTCATTAGAGTACATGATACACATTTATAGGCATAAGCAATAATCAACATTTTCACATTGAAAATTTATTCGATCATGACAAATCATGTAACACATGAACCATCTCAAAATCATAATATAGACATATAACATTTGATCAACATGAAATCATATCCTGATCGTGTGAGTTGTCTATCTATATCAACATCATAACATAATCATTAGTGAAATCATAACATGATCATCATCATAACACAATAAAATATAATCGTCACGAGTAGCACATAGATAAGGACATAGATAAGTATCACACATATAACTAGATCATCCAAAATCAAATGTCCTCAAAATAAAGCATCACATAATCTAATTCTAAGCAACACATAACTCGGCCATTCACAACTGAATTCCCTTCAAGAATAAGCCATAATCCAATCTATGGCCTATGATCAAAGTCTATAGTGTATCTCTGAGTAATCTCAAATGGTGCCACAATCGTGGCATCAACTTGGACCCCCTACCAAATTCGATAGATTTTTTCTACAACCTCACTTCCAAGAGCACTCTATCTCTAAACTTGTGCTTATTTTTTGCCTGATGTGCATCGACATAACCTTTAGGTTGGTCTTTGTCCTCTTTCATACATTCGAATGGATTGCATCAGCTCATCCATCTCCTGGATCATCTCTGGACCCACAAATATAGTGCAACTCATGAGTCTAGATACCTGGGGCATTACATTTACGCTCTTCTGCACTTAGATTGCTGAGAATTTTTTCGATATTCCTTAGTTTTTGGCTCTGCATGTCACACATTAACTAATACATATTACTTAAATTTACAAATAGTTCAATCATATTAGTTTAAATATAGAAATTGAAACGATAGGCTTGCCTTCTTCGCAATTTTGGATGTGATACCATCATGTCGAATATAATTGTTGTTTATAGAACTATTATCATGCATTTTCTATCAATAAAAAAACCTATCCCATTAAATATAGAAGCTATAAGCTATATTATAAAAATATATGATAGAACTCCAATATAGAAAAAAATATGAAATTGATGCACCTAAGCTCATAAAATGCAACGATGCATTTAGTACAGAAAAGCACGAGTGCATTGTGTCAAACAAGGTGCATCGTGAACCACCATTTTTTTTTTATGTTTGTAGGAAAAAAAATTAAATGGTAGGGTCAGCTTTACCGACGGGTTAAACTTTTAAATGTATCGGTGAGTCAATCCAACACGGTTGCACTAAAAATTGTGAAACCTTTTCTTGCTTTAAAAAAACTAGAATACAATGAAGGCCCAAAAATACCAGTGCGCTACAGAACAAATCACACCGGTGTATTTAGTTTATAAAAGCACACCAAAAATGACACAAACATTTTTTTATCAAAATTAAAGAAAAGTAAAAAAATCCATATAGGGATGACAAGTTCTAGGATTTGACCCAAAAATTGGCCCATCGTACCCAACGATTTATATATAAAATAAAAAACTCATTAAATCTAAAACCCTAAAAGGAAAAATTATAATTGTGAAACAACAAAGGGGTTTACACCCTAATGTAAACTTTTGGAGCCACACAAAATGAAAATAATGAGAAGTAGTGAGAAAAGAAGGTTTGCAACATTGAAGGTAACTCTGATTTTTTTCTCTAAATTTATTTCAAATCTAATTAGGATAATAGCATCAATAGTAGTATGTTACGTACTTGAAATTTCTACTATGCATGGTTTTGATTAATTCACCATATCTAACAAAATTTTATCCTCACAATAATCCGATTGCTCCAAACTCCTTCAATGTAAGTCTCTCTCCTCTCAAAATTTCAGGAAAATAATGAACTAATGTATATGTTATTTACTTTAAAACACCTCTTTGATTTAGTTTTCGAAATTAAAATTCCCGCCCCTTTTCAATTTAGGGCATACATAATTTGTGCAATTGTTTAATTTGGATTTTCGGCATTCCGGTGCGTTTGAGGTTATGTCGCACCGATGAGTATAGGGAAATACCACACCTGTGTGTTTAAGGTGAGCTTGTAAGATATAATTTGTGTATGCACCAGTGAAAAATCAAAAAACATATTTTATACTTTGGTGCGTATACAAACTATGACGCCCGAGTGCACTTGTGTATACTAAACGCACCGGTAGGGATATTTTTTTGTAAAATGCATCAATAAATATTTGCTATCAAATATAGCGAATATTTTCTTTTGCAAAGGCTTTTGTACATGTTGGCATACTATGCATTCTTTGTTATGCTGCACCAATGCATCTAAATGTCATAGTAGCACCGATGCACTTGTAGTATATGTGGCGCACGAATTTAATTCAAGAATTCTATGATTTGATATTTCAACTCGAACTTTTATATTCCTCTTAGATATTTATCTAGGATTCAACCACATCAAATACAATATTTCATATTATATATATGTTGCTTGAACTCACCTTATTCTTACAAAATGGTTTCCAAACTATATCAGAAGTTAGATTGTAATATGATTCTCAAAAATATTTTAGGACTATAGAGATGTATATTGATTTCCAATTTGGCTCAAATGCATGAAGAAACATTTACAGTATCAAATGGCCAATTCTTAAGATTCCAACTCACTCCATCTTGTTAAACGTTCAATGAGTTTTCCCTTTCCATCTCTAGTAAGTTTAGGTTTTATTTATATTTTGAGTATCTATTTGAATTCATGTTATTTATCGATTTGAATCTGAATATCAATGTATTCTATATTGTAGGACCATGATTTAGGATCGATTTCAGATGCATAAGATATTCCACCAGTTTCAAAACATCGTAAATTTTTATTAAGAGCAAGATTTCACAAGCAGTTCGTAGACGAAAATGGGAAGCTACTTTACACCACCAATTGTAACATTCCATCTTCAAGCTGCAATCCTAGGTCATGGATGGAAATTTTTGGTGAGATGGATCTCTTTTATGATACCCCAATAGTATCAGGTTGTTCAAAATGACAAGGATTTGAAGGAGAACTCTCGGTGCGTCACACTCACCCATTACACCAATGATCGATTTTCCAGTGTTGATGGCCTAATTACCCCTACTGTACTAAAATATCCAACAGGTGATATAGAAAAGAAACGTAGGAATGCTTCCCTATGCTCATTTTGGGAAAATTTGAAAGCTGAACCAATTATGTCCCATCCTAAATTAACGAAACCATCTATTTCTGTTCAATCAACTGAAATTTCTAGTGAGCCAAAGTATGATATGAATGCTACCCAACACATATCTACTAGAAGATCCAAAAATTTGCATGAGTTGATATCAAAACTATCCAAGTACACACCGAGGTCTGCCCAATTATTGGAGGGTGGTGATGATTTCTCCCTTCCTATCAATTTACATAGTAGATATCAAACATGTTACAGCAACGCTTTGTATGGTGCTTGGCCTTATTCTCTACCTATGCCCGATGTTGGAATTGAACTATCCTTTTGTTGTAATGATTTTGTGATCTACAAGTCTAATATAGACACTGCAAACCTTGGGTTCTTTATCCTTTCACATGTACTCATTCCTCCCAAACAATCAATAGCACTTATGCCATTTTGGAGTCGTATCTATTGTCGGTTGGATTACTTGAATTTTATTAAATACAAGCATATAATTTGTATGTATAGTATGTGCATGAATGGTTATGTTTCTAAACCATTTAATGTGAATAACCTATTATATATAGATGCTCGTCTATGCACTCATGGGAGCATTGTAGGGTTCATGAATGGCTCTTTATTTTTTGCAAATCGTTCATTTGAGGAACACTTCAACGACCGTGAGTTCTTTATGAAAAGGAAAGCATCCATATTTTTTGTTGTGCATGCAATACATAGTTTGTCTCCTAGTGACGAGTTGTTAATAAAATATAAATTTCGTAGACCACCAACTACTCGTGAAAGACACCTTGCATTGGGATTACCCTTAAACATCCCCTTGGGGTGTAAGACAAAAAAAATGATTAGTTATATTTGATAATTTTCAATGGGATTCATGTTAATGTATTGCCAAGTTTCCCTTCATTGAGGGATACTGATAGCAATTTTGTTCCTCGTGATACTCATAACAAAATGATGGTGCAACAAAGATATGTTTCCACCAAATTGCAACACATGGACAAACCTTTGAAGGGTCAAGTGATTTTGAATAAATTGTCTAATGATTTTAATTATTAAGATAGGTCAAAATGGTGTTAAAAAATCTGTGTTATCCTTGATATGATTATTATATTGAACTCGACATGGTGGAAAGAAAAATGAGAAATTTTATGTATCCAACAACACACCATTGGAAGAATATTACTTGTTATTACAATTACATTCCACATGAGGCCTCTACTTCCAATTGGTGACCCATAAGAAAGGAAGGATTTCAAGGAGCCTATTTTAAAAATTATTCCCTAAAGAAATGCAAGGGCAGTTGAAGTTAGCTATCAAGAAACAAAAGTATAAAAGGAAGAGTTTTTATTCTAAACATAGGATCGACATTTTTTTGAAGGAGAGTGTAAATATATGTCGAGAAAGAGATAAATCAAACAACCTTAGGAGTTCACGTGAACTAGAAGAAATAGAAAAGTCGCAAATTTTTATTCATTTGTTCTTATGTATTAGCATGTCTATATCAAATTGTTGTATTATTATTATTATGGTACAACAGAATTTTTTAGTCCATGTATCTAGGATTTCAAGTTATGTGATAAAATATTTGAGGAGTATTATGGCTCATAGGTATAGGACAAGGTGACCATGGATTGCACATAATGAATCATCTAGTATCCCCATTTCTCCTTCCTCCTCTACCTTAAATCAATTCATGTCATTAATATTTTTGGAATTTCAATATGATAAGTATATAAGTATACACCGCTTACTATTTTTTCTCACAATATTCCTTAGTTTTTAAAGCCATATTTATTACCATATATAACACATTAATTGATGGATCCAATAAATATGTGAAATTTATGTAACTTTCTCACAACTATTTAATGGTCTTCATACAAATTTCCTCTTTTCAACATATTAATTACTATCTCTATTATGAAATAACCTTGCAATCTCATATCCGATGTATTTTTCCTTGTCTTTTTCTAACATCAAAATTTTGAGATTTCCAAAATGCGATCAAGGTTATTTTTTTAATATTAATCAATATTAATTTAATCAAATTAATTTAATTTGTTAATCTAT
>LPNX011058379.1:10272-47978 GCA_001517045.1 Pseudotsuga menziesii | reverse complement strand
ATATATATATATATTATGTGTGTGTTGTTGAGTAATATGTTATAAACTAAATATAAAATAAAATCCATCTAATATTAATCAAATTAATCCAATAATAATCTATACATTCGTTGGCATATCTAGATTATATTTTAAACGCTTCTTAATAAATATATGGTAGAGTTATGCAATATACTATAAAGTAAATAAGAAAGAGACACGAGGTGGCAATCAACCACATCATTGCTGAAAAAGACGGTTTTTAAATTTAGAAACATGCGGAATAGAATATGTATGAGATTATCCTTACACCAAACAATTAGGTAGTTGTTTAACTTTGACTTGGCAGGGTTTAGTAGTTAGGTTTAGTTGATTGGTTTCATCTTGGTTTGAATGTGTGATGCAGAAAGTGAATTTTCCTTGCTTTGTGATATGAGGATTTCCTCTTTCCTTTTAGTGGAAGCCAACATTAACAACATGCCCTCAGATGTAAACTCAAGGGAAAACTAGTTTCCTTTTATAACCAACTATTAAATAACTACAATTCCATCATTGATATTTCGCGAATGAAAAAGTAGGAATCTCAATCAAGGCGCTAGAAAAAAATTTGGAACTTTAACTAGTAAACCAACTTGTGTTCTTGAATATTTAGTAGTGGTATTTCTTAATTGTATCTACGCTTTCAAATTATTCGAGCGGAGTATCGTCCGATTGGGGATAAAGATTCATGTCTATCTCAATAGCCCAGCTCCAAGTGGGCAAGTCATGCCTATTTTCTGGCCTCGAATGTGTTCACGCATTCCAACATGGTGGTCAAGTGCCGGTAGTGATGACAATATTGAACGAGGGCGTAATAGTATGTTATGTATACAACTGTTTGGTAAAAGGAAAATGCATTCTGTCATCGTGCATGCACATCGTAAGCTACCCTCTAGTTTATACTCTTTTTCCTAGAATTAGGAGAGTTTTTATTTAAATCCTCAATGGGTTACTCCGCTCTCTTGTCTACCTATTCTTGATTTGGATTTGTGTTGTCTTCGTGTATTCCAAGAGGAGAGGGATGTTAACACAACTGGTGGTTTTTTCTGTCGAACTGAAAGTATTCCTATAGGCTAACTAAAGTAATACAGATGCAATTAGTCCGTAATCCCATAAAATCTCTTAAGTTTGGCGGCTGTAGTGAATCCAATAGGGCTAATAAAATCCATTATTCCTACAAAGATGTTACTTTTAGGTATTCTTATATCTGAGTGTCAAAGTCATGAAACAGAAGAATGTTGGAAAATTTTAGATCTCTATGAATCACAACTATCACACGACCAATCCAAAGCATTTTACTTTTTTTCACTATTATGTGTAGAATGTTAGTAAGAAAGGAAATTTCTAAGAATAAAATTTTTCTCTACAAAGCCACTTAAATTAACTTCAATAGATCATATTGCATACCATGAAGGCTCTCCTCGAGGTCCCCTCTAGACACAAAGTTCTAGACAATAAGCCATTCCTTTCCGTATATACAATAACCAATGAGGAAAATAATATTCTTGTGTTGCGAAGAAATAATAATCTAAAGTCCTGAAATGTCCTTTAATCATGACTAAACTCATTTAATCATTCTGAATCATATACAAATTTCATAATTGCACCATTTGAGTTTTAATACCAACACATGCTAGACTTTATGTATAATTTTTTTTTAAAGGTACGGTTTTAACATCACCCATCATCCATCTTTCAAACGTCGTTGAACCATATATGGAACTTGGATTTGTAGGCACAATCAATGTCATTATCACTATAACCAATGCATTACAATGGTAGATCTATAACTTGGTCATTGTAAATATAACCGATTCCTTACTCAATCCGCGCCCTATAAATGTAGAACTATATAATTAACAATTATTCATATTAATGTGATCAGTATCGTCTAATCTTGCAAGGTCCATATATATACATATCTATTGGCATTATATTAATGAATCCTTCACCGTACATAGGCAAGGTTCGTAGATCCAATTTCCATTATTTCATGTATAACAATCCTTCACATGCATAAGCCCCTACACACACATCATTGGAGTATATTAAGCGCAATTCTTGAATAATTAAATGTTTGATATACTCCCATAACCATCAATTGACTTTGGAGAAAAATTCAAAAGTCTTACTACCGTTGATTGTCGATGAGAAAGAAAGCGGTAAACCTTGCTATAGCTATTAAGAAAAAAAAATTGGAGGTGCCAAGTGATCTCTCTATGACCAAATATAGAGTGTGATCTTTGATCCCATCCATATCTAACAAGGATATTAGAAATTGAAATGCATCATGATATAAAAACACCCCCAAGATTACCTAAACGGAAGAAGAAAAATTAAAAAATTGCCATAAATTTGACTTACATGTAGATATGTAGACACCAAAAACTAATGTTAAATATTGATATGCGGCCCTTTTTAATTCCATAAACATGCCTAATTGTTCTTCAACCCCATGGTTGGCACACAAACTCGTGATAATGGTTGGAAGGTGAATTGAAACTAAGCCAATCAAAGGTTCAAAGGGAAACTAATATGCTTAGCTTGATTATGTTAGGGATGGGTCATTACGGTGTAACCAATATTTCAAAAAATTGGGGAGATTTAGCCCATAAAAATTCATGCTCCATGAAAGTGGAATGAATGGGAGTGGAAACTTGATTCATACCAGCCCATAGTTTCTGTAAGCAATCCCCATTACTAAAAAATGAGTTGAATGGAAAGATGTAGCCGAACTTTCATGGGTGAAAGCCAATTGTTCCATATTCATGGTATATAATCATGTCCAAACCCTTTACACATCATTTTTTTAAAATAAATTGGGAGCAAAATATAATAATAATAATAATATAAAACATTTTACCAATAAAAATTTGAAACAAAAAACCCCTTAAATTTTTCCCATGAAAGAAATTTAATGAGTTACATTTTGATAATCTAAATAACTCTCAAGCTCTGTTTCCAAAGCCCACTAACTCCCACAAGTAATTAAGTTTTAGAAATTTTATTACTGACAATAAATAACGGTTACGTTCTGCAATCACACACCAAGAACCAAAAGTGCCAACACCTGCCTTCTCTGTTCCCACTTCCTTGCTTTTCGTTCATTTTATTTATGCACTCCCCGTATCAAAGCGTTTTCAGTGTAAGAATGGCCAGGTCCAAGGTCCGATAGGTCTTGCCATACGCCACCTTATCACTCGTGAATTTCCCATCTCAGGTTCATACGTAGGATAACTTGAGAGGCCCCCTTCGCACTCTCTATCATCCCAAGGCGCCACCCTGCCCGGACTAGATCACAGCCCTGCCAGGCATATTACTAAGGTGCAGTCCTATGATTATATTACTCTTAATAAATAACGGTTAATCAAAATTTTAAACAGTATTTGAGTACCTGGTCAAATTCCATCACGGCTGGGCATCAAACAGTCTCAGCCGTCAGAGTTTTTTAACAATTGAAAGGAGTGCAAAAATGCAGACCCAGTAAAAATCCAAACCCAAAGTTCGTTGGTAAGTCGGTGACCATCCACATAGCTGCTTAACACCAAAAGGTAGACCCAGCATAAATCCAAAGGTCGTTGGAGACCATTAGCATGGCTTGTAGTTGGGAGAGAACAGTAGACATGGTCAATTTCAATTGCCAGGCATGGCCTATCAAGAAAAACAAAACTTGCAAATATGATTCTGGAGGTTCAGTACTGCTTTGATGCACCTGTATTATTTTGTTTTAGAATAAACACAATGCAGCTTAGCCTTTGTTTCCTTTGAGTTACCCAAATGGAGAATTAAATTAGGATAATATCACATGTTTTTAAATAAATTCAATAGTTCAATTAAATCTCAACCGTCGGCTTGCTTAGATGTTCGTTTGAAGCAGCGATACGTTGTATATATAAGCATTGCTTTGCCTAAGTTAGTGCAGATAGTTCAAGTAATTTAGTTTGCTCCTGTAGAGTCGGGTTACACATATAAAAGGAGAGCTAAAGAACCCAGTAAAGAAATGGATTCAGAGCCTGAGCTGTGCATACAAGGGTGCGGATTCTTTACACTAAGGAGAGGTTTACATCGATGTCCTTGAAATTTATATTCCATGTACATATTATATAGAATCATGATGGAAACGAAGTATCATGTTCCAACTAAATCCTATATTTATCATAGATAACTCGATCCACTACTGAATGATGGTATCAATTACACATTAAAACAATTTCCCAAAAAACATTTTGCTTATGAATGACCATTACGAAAAACAAAATATTGTAAAACAAGTACCGAACCCAACTGTAATGTCCCTAAAATTCATAAATACAATTTTTTTTCTTAGACTAATAAAGTACTGAACTTCAAGGGCATCTTTAAATTTTTGCGGAATAAATCTTGGTTATATACAGAACCTAAGTGTCGTCAGTTCCTCTCCTTTTATGTGTTCTCGTGCCCAGCGATGATGTTGTACAATGGTGTTATTCAATTAATTTGACATGTGTGTACATTTAGTTTTCCTCTCTATTAGTTGTATACATTTGTCGATGCTTACATTATGTTACATTTTGCGTTTATTTTATAAGTATTTAAATTCGTTGCCGGTTTTATTTATGAGAGGCCGACTTGCCGTCGTATGTTAAGGAGTGGAGTGGCGGGGTCTATCCCTTAAGAGAACACTTGAAGAGGTAAGTATTCCTCTTGGTAAGCGGATTACTCAGCTCGTCATGAACTAATGCACGCCCCTATTCTTGTGCAGGTCATTTCGTCGGTGAACTCTTTCTGGGACTGTGGAAATTACGAATATCCTACAACACTACATATACGCTACACTATTCCAGTTTTAAAGCTGTATGTTAAGAGGACTAAAGTGCTAGGCCTAACTGTACCTAAGTCCTATGCTCATAAGGTTCCTAAGAGATTTAATTATATGCGTGTTTATAAGCTTTATGGAGGATCTATGAAGGATTTGTCCGTTCGTTATGCCATGCTAATCAGAAATGGGGAAGGAAGCCACTAAGAGAGGGATATTACCACATGCAAATTACTTAAATACTTACTTCAAGTGGGAGAGGAGCGACTGATGCAATAGTAATTTAGATAAACTCGTCCACTTCTGCGCTTTGCAACTTTACGTCTATAACAAGTGCTTGTCCACAAGAACAAGCAATCCTTATTGACGTTCAAAGAAAAGGTAATTCACAATATTTATTTTATATATTTATAGATAGTGTACGGTGTATATTTACCTTGCCGAATGGTTCTGTATCCAGCAACACTATATCCTGGTAATTCCTCACTTTGGTATGAAGAATGCCACGAAGACAGTAATATTCAATATTTATTGAAAAAATCACTTGTTTATATATATATATATATATATATATATATCCACATTCAAGATCAAAAATCTCTACATTGGGAAAATCAACGGTAATTTATTACAATTTAGTTCCGCATGTTTACAAAATTTACCTATTCAGTGCTAAACACTAGCGAAGATTGTCTTCAATTTCTTCTTCATACCAAACGGAGCACCGCTATCCGTCTCAGAAAGCACATTTTCGCATCCTCGACACTACATTGGAAACAACCATCATGGTAATCCCGTTTTTGTTCCCATTAACATGACGAACTACATGTCCATTAACAGTCCGTTCCTGTTAACAAATGCATCACCATACGAATTTCCATTTCCATTGATGGAAAATCCATTTGTTGCTGCTACCCCCATTTTATTTTATATGTTGTAAATCAGGGAGAAGTCAAAGTGAAGCAAGCAAATTCTAGAGATGTTGGAAGCACAGAGTAAGCGAGAAGGGCGAGTTTGAATATTGGAAAGGAAGAGGGGTCTTATAATGGTGGGGATGGCCTTGCAGACTACATTGTTGATGGCCTAAAGTGACATGTTTATTATTTGAAGGAAAATAATAACATGAAACCCACTCCAAGTCTATTTATACTTTTATGAAGGAATATGGTTCTCATCTCATGAAACATGGAGGGAAAAATAACTTCCAATTCTAAAAATCAGTGGGTTATGAACGATTCAACCTAGATTTAACAGGAAACCGGGGGTGAATAGAACCATTTCCAATATTTCCACATAATCACACACATATATACCAGGTTGTCACATTAGAGGAATTTTGGGGTCTAAAATGGGCCTCCTAAGGAAAATAATAAAATAATAGTTAAAATAATAAAATAATATTGATTAATTTTGGAGGAAGAAAGAAAAAAGCTACTTTTTGTGTTCGTATTTTCGACATATCTCATTGTGTTTTTACTCAAATTTCGATCGGGAGAGCTCGTTGGATGCGGAATTCGATTCCGCATCCAACGAGTACCGACACTGCATACTTTTGACGGACCCCGCTACCCGAAAAACAAGAAATACCTGAAAAAACGTGATGATGATGTCATCATCACCTTTTTTCAGGTATTTATTTTTTTGGGGTTAGCGGGGTCCATCAAAAGTATGCAGTGTGGGTACTCGATGGATGCGGAATCAAATTCCGCATCCAACGAGCTCTCCCGATCAAAATTTGAGTAAAAACACAGGGAGATATGTCGAAAATACGAACAAAAAAAATATTTTTTTTTAATGACAAATGTGTCAATTCAACCATTATGGTTGACTTATTTTATTGAAATTCTATTGGTTCTTGAATTCCAAGTCACAAAGACTTATTTTGGCACGTTTTCTTATAAGGACCATTTTAGACCCCAAATTTCCTCTAATGATTCTTGTTACTAATTTGCAACTCATTCTGAGTCAATGGCATATCAAATCCCATGTTCCACATGTACCTGCTCTACATGTCACACTCGAAAACTCATTAGAGTACATGATACACATATATAGGAATAAGATATAATCAACGTTTTCACATTGAAAATTTATTCGATCATGACAAATCATGTAACACATGAACCATCTCAAAATCATAATACAGACATATAACATTTGATCAACATGAAATCATATCCTCATCATGTGAGTTGTCTATCTATATCAACATCATAACATAATCATTAGTGAAATCATAACATGATCATCATCATAACACAATAAAATAGAATCGTCACTAGTAGCACATAGATAAGGACATGCATAAGTATCACACATATAACTAGATCATCCAAAATCAAATGTCCTCAAAATAAAGCATCACATAATCTAATTCTAAGCAACACATAACTCGGCCATTCACAACTGAATTCCCTCCAAGAATAAGCCATAATCCAATCTATGGCCTACGATCAAAGTCTATAGTGTATCTCTGAGTAATCTCAAATGGTCCCACAATTGTGGCATCAACTTGGACCCCCTGCCAAATTCGATAGAGTTTTTCTACAACCTCACTTACAAGAGCACTCTATCTCTAAACTCGTGGTTATTTTTTGTCTCATGTGCATCGACATAACCTTTAGGTCGCTCTTTGTCCTCTTTCATACATTAGAATGGATTGCATCAGCTCATCCATCTCCTCGATCATCTCTGGACCCACAAATATAGTGCAACTCATGAGTCTAGATACCTGGGGCATTACATTTACGCTCTTCTGCACTTAGATTGCTGAGAAATTTTTCGAGATTCCTTAGTTTTTGGCTCTGCATGTCGCACATTAACTAATACATATTACTTAAATTTACAAATAATTCAATCATATTAGTTTAAATATAGAAATTGAACCGATAGGCTTGCCTTCTTCTCAATTTTGGATGTGATACCATCATGTCGAATATAATTATTGTTTATAGAACTATTATCATGCATTTTATATCAATAAAAAAACCTATCCCATTAAATATAGAAGCTATAAGCTATATTATACAAATATATGATAGAACTCCAATATAGAAAAAATATGAAATTGATGCACTTAAGCTCATAAAATGCAACGATGCATTTAGTACAGGAAAGCACCAGTGCATTGTGTCAAACAAGGTGCATCGTGAACCACCATTTTTTTTACGTTTGTAGGAAAAAAAATTAAATGGTAGGGTCAGCTTTACCGACGGGTTAAAGTTTTAAACGTATCCATTAAGAAAGAAAAGATTGGAGGTGCCAAGTGATCTCTCTATGACCAAATATAGAGTGTGATCTTTGATCCCATCCATATCTAACAAGGATATTAGAAATTGAAATGCATCATGATATAAAAACACCACCAAGATTACGTTGATGTCTTTGATACATGATGCACAATTCGTGACTGATTCTCCTCATTATTATATATCAACACGTCATGAATCCATAATTAATTCTTCTTTGACCATCTACACTTTAAGTCCTTGGTACTGCTGGGGTAAACTTGATCGCGATGTACACTCCTAGCTTATTGTACCCCACCTACTCCATCTCTTGATTGATTGTATTTCTTAATGTAGTGGATAGGTCATTTGACCAATCGGTGTTTGAGGAATAACTAGACATCTTAGAAATACTATGTTAAAGACGATTTTTTCTTAAATACACTGAGGAGAGGTTTACATCCATGTCCTTGAAATTTATATTCCATGTACATATTATATAGAATCATGATGGAAACGAAGTATCATGTTCCAACTAAATCCTATATTTATCATAGATAACTGGATCCATTTCTGGATGATGGTATCAATTACACATTAAAACAATTTCCCAAACAAGATTTTGCTTATGAATGACCATTACAAAAAATAAAATATTGTAAAAAAAGTACCGAACCCAACTGTAATGTCCCTAAAATTCATAAATACAAATTTTTTTCTTAGACTAATAAAGTACTGAACTTCAAGGGCATCTTTAAATTTTTGAGGAATAAATCTTGCTTATATACAGAACCTAAGTGTCATCAGTTCCTCTCCTTCTATGTGTTCTCCTGCCCAATGATGATGTTGTACAATGGTGTTATTCAATTAATTTGACATGCATGTACATTTAGTTTTCTTGTCTATTAGTTGTATACATTTGTCGATGCTTACATTATGTTACATTTTGCTTTTATTTTATAAGTATTTAAATTCGTTGCCAGTTTTATTTATGAGAGGCGGACTTGCCGTTGTATGTTAAGGAGTGGAGTGGCAGGGTCTATCCATTAAGGTACCACTCGAAGAGGTTAGTATTCCTCTTGATAAGGGTACTACTTAGCTCGTCATGAACTAATGCACGCTCCTATTCTTTTGCAAGTCATTTCGTCGGTGAACTCTTTCTGGGACGGTGGAAATTACGAATATCCTACAACACTACATATATGCTACACTATTTTTGTTTTAAAGCTGTATGTTAAGAGGACTAAAGTCCTAGGCCTAAATGTACCTAAGTCCTATGCTCATAAGGTTCCTAAGAGATTTAATTATATACATGTTTATAAGCTTTATGGAGGATCTATGAAGGATCTGTCCGTTCGTTATGCCATGTCAATCAAAAACGAGGAAGGAAGCCACCAAGAGAGGGATATTACCAGATGCAAATTACTTAAATACTTACTTCAAGTGGCAGAGGAGCGCCTGATGCAATAGTAATTTAGATAAACTCATCCACTTCTGCGCTTTGCAACTTTACGTCTATAACAAGTGCCTCTCTAGAAGAACAAGCAATCCTTATTGACATCCAAAGAAAAGGTAATTCACAATGTTTATTTTATATATTTCTAAACAGTGTACTATGTATATTTACCTTGCCGAATGGTTCTGTATCGAGCAACACTATATCCTGGTAATTGCTCACTTTGGTATGAAGAATGGCGCGAAGACAGTAATATTCAATATTTATTGAAAAAATCACTTGTTTATATATATATATATATATATATATATATATATATATATATATATATATTTATTACAATTTAGTTCCGCATGTTTACAAAATTTACCTATTCGGCGCTAAATACTAGCGAAGATTGTCTTCAATTTCTTCTTCATACCAAACGGAGCACCGCTATACATTTTAGAAAGCACAGTTTCGAATCCTCGAAACTACATTGGAAACAACCATCATGGTAATCCCATTTTTGTTCCCATTAACATGATGAACTACATGTCCGTTAACAGTCCGTTCCTATTAACAAATGCATCACCATACGGATTTCTGTTTCCACTGATGGAAAATCCATTTGTTGCTGCTACCCCCATTTTATTTTATATGTTGTAAATCCAGGAGAAGCCAAAGTGAAGCAAGCAAATGCTAGATATGTTGGAAGCATAGAGTAAGTGAGAAGGGCGAGTTCGAAGACTCGAAAGGCAGAGGGGTCTTATAATGGTGGGCCGGATGGCCTTGCAGACTACATTGCTGATGGCGTGAAGCGACATGTTTAATATTTGAAGGAAAATAATAACATGAAACCCACTCCAAATCTATTTATACTTTTATGAAGGAATATGGTTCTCATCGCATGAAACATGGAGGGAAAAATAACTTCCAATTCTAAAAATCAGTGGGTTATGAAGGTTTCAACCTAGATTTGACAGGAAACCGGGGGTGAATACAACCATTTCCAATATTTCCACATAATCATGCACATATATACCAGGTTGTCAATTCTTGTTACTGATTTGCAACTCATTCTGAGTCAATGGGATATCAACTCCCATGTTCCACATGTACCTGCTCTACATGTCACACTCGAAAACTCATTAGAGTACATGATACACATATATAGGCATAAGGAATAATCAACATTTTCACATTGAAAATTTATTCGATCATAACAAATCATGTAACACGTGAACCATCTCAAAATCATAATACAGACATATAACATTTGATCAACATGAAATCATATCCTGATCGTGTGAGTTGTCTATCTATATCAACATCATAACATAATCATTAGTGAAATCATAACATGATCATCATCATAACACAATAAAATAGAATCGTCACCGGTAGCACATAGATAAGGACATGCATAAGTATCACACATATAACTAGATCATCCAAAATCAAATGTCCTCAAAATAAAGCATCACATAATCTAATTCTAAGCAACACATAACTCGGTCATTCACAACTCAATTCCCTCCAAGAATAAGCCATAATCCAATCTATGGCCTACGATCAAAGTCTATAGTGTATCTCTCAGTAATCTCAAATGGTCCCACAATTGTGGCATCAACTTGGACCCCCTGCCAAATTCGATAGATTTTTTTTACAACCTCACTTATCAGAGCACTCTATCTCTAAACTCATGGTTATTTTTTGTCTCATGTGCATCGACATAACCTTTAGGTCACTCTTTGTCCTCTTTCATCCATTCGAATGGATTGCATCAGCACATCCATCTCCTGGATCATCTTTGGACCCACAAATATAGTGCAACTCACGAGTCTAGCTACCTGGGGCATTACATTTACTCTCTTCTGCACTTAGATTGCTGAGAATTTTTTCGAGATTCCTTAGTTTTTGGCTCTGCATGTCACACATTAACTAATACATATTACTTAAATTTACAAATAATTCAATCATATTAGTTTAAATATAGAAATTGAAACGATAGGCTTGCCTTCTTCGCAATTTTGGATGTGATACCATCATGTCGAATATAATTGTTGTTTATAGAACTATTATTATGCATTTTCTATCAATAAAAAAACCTATACCATTAAATATAGAAGCTATAATCTATATTATACAAATAAATGATAGAACTCCAATATAGAAAAAAATATGAAATTGATGCACTTAAGCTCATAAAATGCAACGATGCATTTAGTACAGAAAAGCACCAGTGCATTGTGTCAAACAATGTGCATCGTGAACCACCATTTTTTTTTTTAACGTTTGTAGGAAAAAAATTAAATGGTAGGGTCAACTTTACCGATGGGTTAAAGTTTTAAATGTATCGGCGAGTCAATCCAACACGGTTGCACTAAAAATTGTGAAACCTTTTTTTGCTTTAAAAAAACTAGAATACAATGAAGGCCAAAAAATACCGGTGCACTACAGAACAAATCACATCGGTGTATTTAGTTTATAAAAGCACACCAAAAATGACACAAACATTTTTTTATCAAACTTAAAGAAAAGTAAAAAAATCCATATACGGATGACAAGTTCTCGGATTTGACCCGAAAATTGGCCCATCGTACCCAACGATTTATATATAAAATAAAAAACTCATTAAATCTAAAACCCTGAAAGGAAAAATTATAATTGTGAAACAACAAAGGGGTTTAAACCCTAATGTAAACTTTTACAGTCACACAAAATGAAAAGAATGAGTAGTGAGAAAAAAAGGTTTGCAACATTGAAGGTAACTCTTTTTTTTCTCTAAATTTATTTCAAATCTAAATAGGATAATAGCATCAATAGTAGTATGTTACGTACTTGAAATTTCTACTATGCAGGATTTTGATTAATTCACCATATCTAACAAAATTTGATCCTTAGAATAATCCGATTGCTCCAAACTCCTTCAGTGTAAGTCTCTCTCCCTTCAAAATTTCAAGAAAATAATGAACTAATGTATATGTTATTTACTTTTAAACACCTCTTTGAATTAGTTTTTGAAATTAAAATTACCGCCCCTTTTCAATTTAGGGCATAAATAACTTGTGCAATTTTTTAATTTGGATTTTCGGCATTCCGGTGCGTTTGAGGTTATGTCGCACCGATGATTATAGGGAAATACCACACTTGTGTGTTTAAGGTGAGCTTGTAAGATATAATTTGTGTAGGCACCAGTGAAAAATCAAAAAAAATATTTCATACTTTGGTGCGTATACAAACTATGACGCCCCAGTGCACTTGTGTATACTAAACGCACTGGTAGGGAAATTTTTTTGTAAAATGCATCAATAAATATTTGCTATCAAATATAACGAATATTTTCTTTTGCAAAGGATTTTGTATATGTTGGCATACTATGCATTCTTTGTTATGCTGCACCAATGCATCTAAATGTCATAGTAGCACCGATGCACTTGTAGTATATGTGGCGCACCGATTTAATTCGAGAATTCTATGATTTGATATTTCAACTCAAACTTTTATATTCCTCTTAGATATTTATCTAGGATTCAATTACAATATTTCATATTATATATATGTTACTTGAACTCACCTTATTCTTACAAAATGGTTTCCAAACTATATGGGAAGTTAGATTGTAATATGATTCTCAAAAATATTTTAGGACTATAGAGATGTATATTGATTTCCAATTTGGCTCAAATGCATGAAGAAACGTTTACAGTATCAAATGGCCAATTCTTCACATTCCAACTCACTCCATCTTGTTAAAGGTTCAATGACTTCTCCCTTTCCATCTCTAGTAAGTTTAGGTTTTATTTATATTTTGAGTATCTATTTGAATTTATGTTATTTATCAATGTGAATCTGAATATCAATGTATTCTATATTGTAGGACCATGATGTAGGATCGATTTTAGATGCATAAGATATTCCACCAGTTTCAAAACGTCGTAAATTTTTATTAAGAGAAAGATTTCACAAGCAGATCGTAGATGAAAATGGGAAGCTACTTTACACCACCAATTGTAACATTCCATCTTCAAGCTGCAATCCTAGGTCATGAATGGAAATTTTTGGTGAGATGGATCTCTTTTATGATACCCCAATAGTATCAGGTTGTTCAAAATGTCAAGGATTTGAAGGAGAAATCTCAGTGCGTCACACTCACCCATTACAGCAATGATCGATTTCGCAATGTCGATGGTCTAATCCCCCCTACTATACTAAAATATCGAATAGGTGATATAGAAAAGAAACGTAGGAATTCTTCCCTATGCTCGTTTTGGGAAAATTTGGAAGCTGAACCAATTATGTCCAATCCTAAATTAACGAAACCATATATTTCTGTTCAATCAACTGAAATTTCTAGTGATCCAAAGTATGATATGAATGCTACCAAACACATATCTACTAGAAGATCCAAAAAGTTGCATGAGTTGATATCAAAACTGTCCAAGTACACACCGATTTCTACCCAATTATTGGAGGGTGGTGATGATTTCTCCCTTCCTATCAATTTGCATAGTAGATATCAAACTTGTTACAGCAACGCTTTGTATGGTGCTTGGCCATATTCTCTACCTATGCCCAATGTTGGAATTGAACTATCCTTTTGTTGTAATTATTTTGTGATTTCCAAGTCTAATATAGATGCTGCAAACCTTGGGTTGTTTATCCTTTCACATCACGGGGGAGTCACCTAGGGACCAATATGATATCACGTCCGTTCATATTGGGGTGGTTAAAAATTAAAAAATTAAAAGTCAATATATTGGTGGTATATTAGGGGTAATAAGGGTTTTTTTTTAAGTATATAAATATCCAATATGTTTAGGGTTATTTTATTCCAAATTTCTGCCCGCTCCCTTCACCACCACCACCAGTGCTCCACCATAAGCCTGTGTGCACCCTGCGTATGCTGTTGAGTTTCTCTGGTGCATAGAGTTTGCTATCACACTGTCTTTGCTGCTGCTGCGGTCATGGGTTCCACCCCAGCCGCATCCATCATTTCTTTTGTTGTTTTGCTCTGCAATTTATGTGTTCTGAGTGGCGTTTATATGAGATTATAAAGCTGGTATTTGTTGATCATAATTTTCAATAGTGTGGCTGTGGAGAAGTAGGTGAGTTTAGAATGTTTGGTTTACAGACCAATGATGCTTATCCCTGTTCAAATCTGCATGATTCCACCGATTGGCCACAGGTATATACATGTACATGTCAGAATGATTGCTTATTTGGTTTTTGCTTGTAGTTTTGTTCATGATTTTGTCTGCGTGGGGCTTCCTGGCACTATCTTTGCTACTGAGTGGGGCTTCCTAGCACTGTCTTTGTTGCTGCTCAATGGTCACGGGTTCCACCCCAACCGCCTCCATCATTTCTTTTGTTCTTTTCCTCTGCAATTTATGTGTTCTGACTTGAAATGCTTGCTACACAGGGGAGAGTAGAGCTCAGGTCATGGACGGTCTCTACTAACTTTCTCTGCATAAGTGCAGTAGAGGTCCCCCCGATTTCTTGAATCACACGAACAAGAACTCGAACTCGAGCTGTTTGAATCCCTTTGATAACACTGTTTTGTGGTGTTTATAGTAATGGAGGTTCTTTGTTCTTAGTTCTTAGTTCCTAGTTCCAGAATCCAATATTTCCTTACCGGAATCCAATAAAAGAGCTGGGGTATTTCCTAACCGTAGATTCAGTAGAGAATCTAATACTCATCAGAAAGGAAATAAGGCTGTTTTCCTTTGTAGCCGGTGGAACAGAGAATTTAGCATAAAATTGCTATTGGTACCAGCTTGGTGTGAACTGGTTAAATAGATCGCCGTGGGTAGTAGGTAACATAATGAATTTGGGAACAGGTAGGCTCCACATAAAGTCAAGGATTCCTGCCTGAGTAACAAAAAATAAATTCCTAAGACACTGGATTCCTCGTTGCAACTCTAGTGATTCCCTCGTTGTCTCCATAGATGGCTTCCTGTCTCCGAAAATAACATTCCAAGGTTTCATTCAGTGTAGGAGAGCCTCTCAAAGGGCATTAGCATCTTTTCTATCCGTAACAACAGTTTGCAACAAGAGTAAGATCTGCCAGAAGAAATACCAGACATAAAATGATGCTCAACCCTGTTCAAATCTGCATTTTTAGGGTTTTATTGAGTCTTGTAGAGGGTAACTGGTTTTTTGGTTTCTAGTTAGATTTGTTTAAACATTGTGCTGATTTTTGTTCTATGATATATTTTTCTTGTGTCTTCTAGCTCATATATATTTGATGTTAGTGTTGTTGTTAAATTTGAGCCCATTTGATAATCCTTCTGGGGTTTGGTTTTTTTCTCCAGGGCATGATGCAGGAAAGAGGGATTAGGCCAAGTGGTGAAGACATGCTTTCATGTTCATGTCCATTGCTTGAGAGAAGGTTGAAACCTCATCCTGAACTAGCCCTAGATGCGAGTCCACCAAAACCAAGTTCTGCTACTACAACAACTATAGTTTATCACAACCTCGTCATTTTTGCAAGACCTGCAGAAGGTACTGGACCAAAGGAGTAACTCTAAGGACTGTACCTGTTGGTGGGGGTTGCAGAAAGAATAAGAGGGCCAAGAGAACTGTAGCTGCAGAACAACCCGTCTTCAACACACAAAATGAGCCAACCACGTCTGCTAGACCCTCTGCAAATGTCCTACCAATTGCCTTGGATCATCGTCAAAATGACCTTAATCCTACTACTAATTCAAGCTCTTATTTCAATCTTTATGCACATAGTACTGCTGGGTCCACTAAAGCTAGTCTAGCATTTGCTAGAATCCAAGAAGCTGCAAGGACTTCTACCCAACTGCAACAACTCTGATTTTGTGGGCCTCCCCTATGGCAGCAGTGGGCAATCCTCTTTTGGTCCCCAGAGTGACCTATATAGCCTTAACTATTGCCAATGGATATGCCTGAAGGTGTTGAGCTTCAATATTGTTGGTACAATAGAATAAAGGGGCAACGCATGTACAAGTAAGTATACATTGACATTTTGATTTTGGTTTCCTGGTGCTTTATTTGTGGTTTCTGCAATGAAGTGACATTAGCATTTGGTTTTGTCTAAAAATGACTATTGTGTGATGCTTTTTATCATCGCTGTATTTATTAGACATGTCAATCATATGCAACATGCCCTGGCGATCATAGCACTCAGACGTGTTCACTACTCTTCACTAACAAATGCCTTCAGTGATGAGATTCTCGAGGCTGCATTCAATGTAAGCGTCCAAATCCAATTATGTTTATGCCATCCACTTTGTTGTGCTATTAATGGGATTAACCCTATGTACATGTAGTAATCGGATTAATGTTTATATATCCATATGTACATGCATACGAATGCAGAGCAGCTTGAACGTATTTTCGGTGGACAAAAAAGGGGCGTCATAGTCCACGCAAGAGGAGAACAGATTAGAGAAATGATGAGGAGACATGAATTTTCCGCAGAATCATATTGTGTTTGGTAGGATCCAATGTTGGCATTGATGATACTATTTGATCCAAAGTACTTGAACGAAATAGTAAGTAGCTTCTTTTGGCATGCCATTATAGACATTTGTGTTTTTCGGCCTCAGAGTATGTCACAAGTTGATCATCATGGGATGCATGTATTCTCTTTATATCACTATGTCTGTTATCCTAAGCTAATTAAAAAAGGTTGTGATAACCCTAGTGGGTCTTAGGTATCAAATCGAATGCTATGTAAATCCAGGTAAAAAAATTTCGAGGAGTAGAGGTCGCAACGTCTGCCATAAATCCTTAGATCCAGACATTCATTATTTGCAGTTTGATGCAGTTCACTTTCTTTCATAATTGTTTATTGAGTTGATTAGGAGCTAATTAATTGATTGACTCGGTTTATGTTTTCATTTCCTAATGGATTTTGCAATAGGAAATGTAATTGCTAGTGGTATTAAGCTACAAGATGAATATGATTGTGAGAGCATATTGAGGCTCCAAGTTTTGGATAAGTATTGACAGATTACAATCAACATATTTTTTGTCTTTTCAGGGAAAATCTGTGGGGGGTAGTTCACTGGAAACAACTAGCTATCCTGAAATGGGTGTTGCAGGCATTTCAAGTAACAGTATTGATCCACTCCATACCCTTCTTGGAATGGAATCATTTGGGTGAGTCTCGAAACGTTTGAAATGGAGTCATTGGCAGCTACTATTTTTCAAGACAAAATTATAATTTGCTTTTGATTGATTTGCAGATTGGATGATTTTGAGGACTCAGTGTTCATGCCATCAAGTGAAAGGTTGGGATTTTCTGGGCTTGAAAGCTCAGGGTCCACTACAATAAATATGGATTCAATCCTGGAATCAGAAGATCGATGGAGCTTAAAATCTCTTCAATGTATTTCCCAATCACCATATAGATGGACTAATCTACGAGAAGGAAATTTACAGCCCTTGTCTTCTAATGAAAATTATGGTCCGACTGCAGATCATACTTATATGCCGAACAAGAACGTACAAAATGCTGAGCCTGCAAGTGCACCGTGTAATATTGTAGTCAAAGATATTGGCAGGAGTTCAAAAAGAAATTGTTCTTCCATGATGATTACTTTCGGTCAAAATGAAGAGCACTACGCTGATAAGGTCACTAATATTGTTGATAAGAGAGGCCAGGAAAGCCCTTCAAATGTGTCTTGGGCATCAAGAAACTTGGCAGCAGAGCGCAAGCGAAGAAGAAAAGTGGACGAGTTGCTTATGTCTCTGAGGGCATTGGTTCCTAATATCACTAAGGTGATCTTAGTTTGTTCTTAACTAGTATAGTTTTATTTGAATTTTGGATAACTAGCATAGTCTGCTAGTTCATGTCACAGAGATCAAATGGTTGAGAGATAATTATGGAATGAAAAATATTTATTTATTTCTAATATTCTTGTAGTTAAACAGTGTGGATGAAGCAACTGCAAAACCTCTAGAATTTAGATAGTAGTGTCGCTGTTGCAGATTCATGAAAATTCCACCTCTTTGAGATCTAGTCAAGAATGACTCTGGTAAGAAGTGATAATTCCATGGATTTGCAAAGTAGAGCATGTTATTTCATACTCTGAATGCTCTCCACTAATGTTGTTGAGTTCACAGCTCCATTGTTGTTCCCTCCACCTGATGCAATATATCAATCTCCTTGGAATACAGGAGAGAGACTCATCTTCCCCTTCTAAGAGATTTTTTTTAAGGTTCTTCCCTAGATTCTATACTTATGATACCTTTGAATAAATACCGAGGAAAATAAGGGAAATCCAACTTGCCCTTCCGATTTAACAGAATCACAATCTCTCTTCGCTTTGTCAAATTCCAGCTCTCTTCTTTTGCTAATGAGAAGGAAACACACATTGGGATGAGCTTAAGGGGAATTGGCTGGGTAGTCGGAGGCAAGTTTGCTGCCTTGGGTGGCCATTATTAAAGCCCTATTATTCTGGCCTTTCCTCTTGTAGTTAGCAATGCTAGGGCTGGGGATTTTGAGAATTTTATCAAGAACTTAGTATATTTGTCATAGGAATAAGATAGGGTGTGTTTTTTGGTATGAGACAATATGATATGCTCTTACTTGCTTCTGCCAAATCATTTTTTGGCATATTTAATGTATTGGGTCTAGAATTCTTGGGATTTAATACCATAACTTTCCTTCTTTTGTGTCTATGAAGACCACCCAAGGGTTGGATGAACACCTCTGGGTTCATTGGATTTATCCGCAACTAAATGGTTTGCATCTCATAATGAGTAATTGCCTCCAGTTTCATAACAACAAACACCACTAATTTCATGTACTAAAGGATGAGATAACAAGTCATTTTTTTAGTCATGTCCTTCTTGTATTTAACAAACAAATTAAATTGTTATATGATCCCAATCCATTTGAAATGCCTTGATTGTTGCAATTTCATTTGGGTTTGTAAATATTGCAAGGGTTTATGGTCAAGATTGATCGTAGTATATTACCCAACAAGTAATGAGTCCTTTTATTTACCAAATTCCAATGCATACAACTCTTTTTTTCATATGTTCGGTAATTAACCATTTCTTCCTTGAAGTATTTTGAATTCCAGGAAATTGGTTTCCTCTCACACGTAAGGAATTCTCGAAGGGTTTCAATTAGGTCTAGCTTGTGTGATAGAGAAGAGAAGTTGTTATCCTCCCTACCCTCATTCAAATACTATTTGTGACATGTTTGTTCTTCATGAGGTGATTATTGATTACAACTCTTCATGCGCTACTTATTGATAAGGGTTGACAAAATACCAACAATACTAGTCTCTCCCATGGGATAGATGGTGGGTGAATAAGAATGTGGAAAAAAAGGACTTCTCCCATAGCCTAATGTGTCAGTTCCAATCTCAAAAGGATTTGTAAGATTAATGAGAATAAAACCAGTGCTTCACAAATCTTCCTTCTCACTTGTGAAAGAAAGACACAACTTCTTTGTCTATACAAACTTCTTGTTTCTTGCTAATATCAGATCATGAAACACTACAAAGATAATATATAGTACAAGTGGTCCACGAAGCTAAATCACGGGGGTAAATAGGGTAAAGGCCCCATGCTTTAGCTTCGTGGTTCCTCAGATAATCCTTTTATTCACTTTCTTCCATTGTGCTTTGGTTGTTTGCTTCTCTATCTTTTTGTAGTGAATGCCTTATTTTGTTCTTATTGCCTTTTTTCCCTTAGATAATCATTTTTGGCTGCAAGCATGATTGTTAAATGTCTTCCAAGCAGTTTTTACTACATATTCCTTTGATTTTTCTTTAGAATGAGGACCATCCTATTCACTCTTTTACTCTCATCCCCTTCTTATGTTTGCATGATTTCAAAGGCCATTTATCTAGTGTTACAAAACATGGCATGGAGAAACTCATTGAGGCCAGAGAGTAAGAGTTTGATCTGGGTTCGGTCAAATTCAGATTACACACAAAAAAAGTATAACTTTATTTGGGAAAACTCCTAAAAAACTCGGCTGACACGTAAGTATTCATGCGTTCAAACTTCAAACTTGCCTGCGGCTTAACTTGGCCTGTTTTATGTGACAAACAGGGCTTGACCTACGAGTCTCAATCAAACTCAATGAGTTTTGTAACAATGGATTTTTCCTTTGGCTACGCAGTCCCTTTCTCTTGGTTGGAGAGCTGTGGGACCCCTTGGTTCACCTATTTTGGGAAGTTCCTTGTCAAGTGCCCATGTAGAAAACATAGTCTACATTTGAAGAGAATATTTTCATAATTTACTGCCTGTTTCCATTTATAGGAGTTCAAATACATATCAGCAGGTAATCAGAGTTCCAAGTTAGGTTGTCATAGATCCAAACATAATGAGCTACCTTTTCATTATTTGTGGCTTATAAAACATTTTGCATTTTTCCTGATGTGTTGCTGATGATACCAAAGAATGATGCATTTTAGAGTCATAAGGTTAAGGTTATTAATCTCACACATACAGGGATTGTTGAGGGATTGTCCTAGTGGTTTATATCCGAGTCATGAACAGTCCAATCCCCAAGCAAACATGGTCCTCCCTCCACAAAATATCTTATCATACTCCTCTCAGAAGCAACTGCAAAACCTCTAGAACTTAGATAGTAGTGTAACTGTTGCAGATTCATGAAAATTCCACCTCTTTGAGATCTAGTCAAGAATGACTCTGGTAAAAAGTGATAATTCCATGGAATTGCAAAGTAGAGCATGTTCTTTCATACTCTGAATGCTCTCCACTAATGCTGTTGAGTTCACAGCTCCATTGTTGTTCCCTCCACCTGATGCAATATATTGATCTCCTTGGAATAAGGGAGAGAGGATCATATTCCCCTTCTAAGCGATTTGTTTTAAGGTTCTTCCATAGATTCTATACTTATGATACCTTTGAATAAATACTGAAGAAAAGAAGGGCAATCCAACTTGCCCTTCCAGTTTAACAGAATCACAATCTCTCTTCGTTCTGACAAATTGCAGCTCTCTTCTTTTGCTAATGAGAAGGAAACACACATTGGGATGAGCTTAAGAGGAATTGGCTGGGTAGTCGGAGGCAAGTTTGCTTTCTTGGGTGGCCATTATTAAAGCCCTATTATTCTGGCCTTTCCTCTTGTAGTTAGCAATGCTACGGTTGGGGATTTTGAGAAGTTTATCAAGAACTTAGTATATTTGTCATAGGAATAAGATAGGGTGTGTTTTTTGGTATGAGACAATATGATATGCTCTTACTTGCTTCTACCAAAGCATTTTTTGTCATATTTAATGTATTGGGTTTAGAAGTCTTGTGATTTAATACCATAACTTTCCTTCTTTTGTGTCTATGAAGACCACCCAAGGGTTGGATGAACACCTCTGGGTTCTTTGGATTTATCCCCAACTAAATGGTTTGCATCTCATAATGAGTAATTACCTCCAGTTTCATAACAACAAACACCGATAATTTCATGTACTAAAGGATGGGATAACAAGTCATTTTTTTAGTCATGTCCTTCTTGTATTTAACAAACAAATTAAATTGTTATATGATCCCAATCCATTTGAAATGCCTTGATTGTTGCAATTTCATTTGGGTTTGTAAATATTGCAAGGGTTTATGGTCAAGATTGATTGTAGTATATTACCCAACAAGTAATGAGTCCTTTTATTTACCAAATTCCAATGCATACAACTCTTTTTTTCATATGTTCGGTAATTAACCATTTCTTCCTTGAAGCTTACTTTCAAAGAATCAAACTTGAAGATTAAACCCTTTGTCAAAACTAGGGTTGATGATGACCTGCGTGGGCGAACTTTTAGACATCCCTTTGGCTTTTTTAAAGTTTCCAACATTAAGAAATGGATAATCCTGTATCTGTATAATTGATGGTTATTGAAAAGAATCTCAGCTTACTAGTTATTGTATCTGTATAATTGTTGGTTGCTGGTTATTGGGTGAATCGATGCTTATAATTAAATGGATGAACAGTGAAAAATATATACATTTTTCACTTAAATGGAAGAACAGTGAATTGAACCCTCTTTCATTTGAAAATGGTTTTTCTTTGTCTTCCTTTACTTTGTGCATAGAACCCTAATAAAAAATGTTGCATGAAATGGATTGTTATAGGGATTAATTTTGGTCACTTTTTCATCCTCTTTGAGGAGTTTCAAGCCCCCTCCATGCTACAGAGGCTGAGAATCTTGCCCCAAATATTCACCATTCAATACTGAGGTTTTATTCTTTTCAATCTACCTGGCTGCTTTGGGGCAAGGAGGGCAAAAACCCTATTTACAAGCATTTGGTGCAGATCAGTTTGACAAGGAGGACCCTGAAGAGAAGCAGCACAAGAGCTCATTTTTCAATTGGTGGTACTTTGGTATTTGCATTGGTACTATTATAGGAGTCACTCTAGTCATGTATATTCAGGATAATGTTGGATGGGGTCTGGGATTTGGCATTCCTGCTGTGACTATGGAAATAACACTGTTTGTCTTCGTGTGTGGGACAAGATTTTATAGGAATAAACTGCCTCGTGGTAATCCTCTTACTCGAATCGCCCATGTCTTTGTTGCAACGATTCATAACTGGAACATTTTAAATAAAGTAGCTTTCATTGAGGAAAGACAAGTTTTGAAGTTTGGATCAAGCACACAGTATTTGTCTATTGATAAGTTTAGCTAAACACTCTCTTGTCCTTACTAGTTCACAATTAGTTATTTTACATTTATTAGTACAAAAGTACAGGAAATAGTTGCCACTAAAATTACTGGACCTTTCTAAAGTTGCCTAATGCTACAAATCGAATTTAATGGATTCAGTGAATTTTCCATGTGACAAGAGAAATGATGAAGCTCTTGGTAGTTGAAACAATATTTTTGTAGGAAGGACAGACTGAAAATTTATGCTTTAGGAATATAGGAGAAGATACTGCTACCTGCTGAACATGGATACGGTGTAATGAGTCAGTAAGTCCTTTTTCTATTAAATTTCAGTCTTTTCAATGTTGCTTCTAGTTCGGTGTACCCTGTTATCGTCAGTTTTAGATGACTGAGAGATTAGGTGTGAATGTCATCACTCTTGCTTTTCATGTTTCTTGATAGAGCAGGTCGTTTTTTATAGAAGGCCCTTTCAGGTTTCTTGACAGAGCAGGGCGTTTCTTCCAATTCCAGGTCCTTTCTGAAATGTAATGGGTGCAGAATGGCATGTTTTAGGAGGCAATTTGCAAATTACTTAACAAGGTTGCATCTTCTGCCCATTCAAAGAAGATGGTATGCTTTAACAAATTGAAAAGGTCTTCCTGGAATAGAATGAGAAAATGAAATGAATCTTATTTGCCACTCTTGTGTATTCTTTGCCGTTGGTATCATGGCAAGTGAAATTAATTCTGTGATTGATTGTAGGCTTGGAAGAGGAGCTATGTTTGACTTTAGATAATAAGGCTGTACAAGAATATGTACAGGTGGAGAGAAATTCATTGTAGTTTTGGGCTGTGACTGGGTACAAGTGTTTTGAGATGCACATATTGAATACCAAGCAGAGTAGATAATTCTTCAGAAGGTCTTTTTAATATTTTGTCTTGGGTTTTATTACTTTAATGCCACAAGAGTCCATCTAAATGTATTTCATTGTATATATTACAGCTTCCAATTTCAGATCAATTGTTTTTGAATACTTCATTTATTTTTCCTGCTTGCAGCAGCACTCTTCAACTTGCTATGATGACTCCACTATCGAGGTACTACTCTTGGATCACATTTTACTGCGATCCCAATTTTTTAACAGACAACTGGATGGATTCTGGGGTTCTCATATATATGATCAAGAACAATCTTTATATGATAAGAAACATGAAGAATCAACTTATCAAATCTCTAGATCTTCCATTTTAATGGAGGATATCTCCTATGTTTTTTATCAGTTAAACATGGTGCATCCCTAATGTTTTTAATTGTTTAATAGATATGCCCATTCTGGTCTAATGATTTGTCTTGTATTTTAGATGTTTTAGCAAAATGATTATGGAACTTTCTGATATCACATTGTTTCTTCATTAAGTACAAGAACAAATCATTTCCTATTGCGACAGGGGTCATGTAAGCATCTCGCCCACCTCTTTCTTTGTGCTACAAGTACATATACACAAAATACTAGGTTTGTTCATGTACTGAATTTCCCTTGAGGACTATTTGAATCTCGTCTACTATTGCTGCTTAATTTTGGACCCTTTGAGCAATTGTTCATTTTTTCACCACAAAGTCTCATCAGTGGATTACTGATTCCTCCACAATTCTTCATAGAAACTTGTTGATTTGTCTTTCTTGACAGAGAACCTATGACTACCTTGCCAAAAGACTAAAAGAAACCATCTAAGAGATTCTGGCAGTGATGCATACAGGTTTGGAGATGGAAAAGATGGTTTGATTGTAGCATTGACTCTGACACATGCCACTCAGAATAATGCAGATCCTTTGCTCCAAGGAGCTTATGTAATTGCGATTCAGGTCATCTTGTTAGAAGTGTTCCCAGAGAAAAACATCTATAGTTTTTGTTGTTTATTTAAAGTCTATTAAAACTGCTTGGCTTTTAGTATTACATCTAACCATTTTAATCATAAACCTTTTGTCAAACATATTATTTGTTCAATGCTTCATCATGGATAGGGGGGTTCTAGTTGGTGTTCCATGCCTATGGGAATGACTATTATCTTTATTTAAGGTACAAAATATACTTGCCATTGATTTTATTGTTAATTAACAATCCTCTAGTACACTCCACTCCTAAAGAAGGATATTTTGTAATCACAGGCCTAGTGGCATAACTAGAGACAAATGCCAACCTGATGAAACCTAGGAAAGGCTAGTTGGTGGGAGCTATCTTCAATCAATATTAGTCAAGTTATTGTAGTTTTTGCTAAAAGAATGGGGAAAGCTTTAGAGAGGCTGAAGTGTATGCCCTCATAATTGGAAAAAACTATTCATAGATGATAGAATTTAGAACTTGTGAGTCCAAAGTGATTTGCTACTGGTTGTAAGGCTAGCAAGAGGGCAAATGGAGAAATTGCAAGAGAAGTAAATGACCTCTTAACCGAGGAAAAATAAATCGCTAAGTTGTTTGAAGAATAATGTAGGAGCATGGCCCTTAAAACCATATTTACTAAGTTCGAATTTGAATTTAAATATGGATAGGTATGATATGGAAAAAATGTGTAAAAAATCTAGCATGGAATTTTTTTGAGTATTCATCTAAATAATACAAATACATTTTTGGTGAATTTCAGCCATAAAATTAAAAGTCAGTCTGGTTCAATTTGGTCAAAAACTCATTGACTTCACTGAATTGTAACTGAGGTGAATAATTCTGCTGATCGGAATTGACTTGAACCTCCAGTTTGGATGAATTTGGTAACTGTGCTTAAAACCATGCCAAGTTGGTCGATATGTTGACACTAATGTTTAGTTGTAGACAACTTAAGAGTGTGAGTCATATTACAATGTTGTAAAAACTAGTAAACCCTATGACATGGGAGAATAACAAAGCCATGGATCTAAGACTATGCAAAATAGAATACGAGTGAATGAAGAGAATCGAGTACAACATATGGATAGGACATCATTAGAGTATATTGTAAGGGAAGGTGTTGTATGTAAGAGATTTAAGGAACGTCTCAAGGTATATGCCATGGCACTTGGTGTAGAGGAATCTAACTAAATATGGAAAACTGGTGGAAAATCCAAAGACAAGTGAATTTTATAAACACATGTACTCTATGTAATTAATTCATGGCCCTTTTATGAATTAGAGTGCTAGTTACTTGAATATATTTTATGCTTTGTTGATATTGTGTGAGATGGTTATGCATAAGTTATATGAGAGCCATGGAGATGTGTGAGTGAGAAAGTTTGACATGCTCCTATTTGTTTATGTTGTTTTTACAGCTGTTGTGTACAGCTAAGTGAAGGGATTCTTGAGGCTAAGGGATGCCATGTGAACTGAACCATGAGAACATGTCAGCATATGAATTAGTGAGCACGAGAATAGAGCCTTGTTGAAAATGAGTGAGGTGAGATTTGTATATGAAGTCTGCTTGAGTGAGTGAGCAAGTTTGACATGCTCCTGTTTGTCTATGTTGTTTTAGCAACTGTTGCGAGAAGCTGAGTGAAGGGATTCTTCAGGCTATGTGAAGCCATTGGAGCTGAACCATGAAAGTATGAGAGTCACGAGAACATATAAATTAGTGAACATGAGAATGGAACTTTGTTGAAAACGAGTGAGGTGAGATCTGTATATGGAGTTTGCTTGAATGATGTTCTGTTTACATAAGAACTAAGTTTTGAAGAACGATTATGTAGGATTGAGATACTTGTAGGTTGTGAGGATTGTTGGCCTTTGTGAGAGAGAACTTGAATGCATGCAGTGAAGTTTTTACGAGGGTAGATCTGTGGAAGTTTTAAGAGCAATTTGAATAAAGCTTTTTGGGTGTGTTATTCTTTCCTAAAAAATTGCAGTTGTTCTCTACTTGTGGAGTTTATGAGCCCTTGGAATATTGAAAGTTGTCTTAAAATTACTTGCAAAGTGAGGAAGGTTTGGTTCAACTGTGAAAGAAGTAGAGCTAGGCTCTCCACTTAAGATTGTCTCTCTATGTAATATAAATGTTCAAGTAATTCTAGTCAAAGTACTAAGAAATCTATGAGAGTATTATGTATACAAACTAGATTTTTAAAGCTATTTTGAGAAAAGTTGTTGAAGCTATGAAACGAAGGAGCACTAAAATATGCGTGATTGTCGATGAAAGCATTTAAAAGTCTACTACAACTGAAAAGGCCTCTCAACCTCTGGAGTTGGATATATATCCAGTGTCCACATCTTGAAGCAGTTACTGAAGCAGTTACACACTACTGTTTGAGATTGGTACAAATAAACCCTCTCTTATTTGTTTTGACATCATGTGATACATCTTTAATTCCTAATAAACTGATTTGCCTAAGGGGTATAAAAAATGTAAATGAAAAAATGGATACATGAAATATATAGGGAAAAAAGGTTTTTTTTTAAATCGACAAGGCATATTGGGGGGGGGGTTAAAAAAATGATTTTGGGAGGTATTTTCCAATATTTTTTGAAAATAGGGGTATTGTTTCATATGCCACGAACGAACGTGCTATGGCATTGTTTCACTAAGTGAAGACCCCGTGTTTCACATGTACTCATTCCTCCCAAACAATCAATAGCGCTTATGCCATTTTGGAGTCCTATCTATTGTCGGTTGGATTACTTGAATATTATTAAATACAAGCATATAATTTGTAGGTATAGTATGTGCATGAATGGTTATGTTTCTAAACCATTTAATATGAAGAACATATTATATATAGATGCTTGTCTATGCACTGATGGGAGCATTGTAGGGTTCATGAATAGTTCTAGGTGCTCTTTATTTTCTGCAAATTGTTCATTTGTGGAACACTTCAACGACCATGAGTTCTTTATGAAAAGGAAAGCATCCATATTTTTTGTTGCACATGCAATACATAGTTTGTCTCATAGTGATGAGTTAATAAAATATAACTTTCATAGACCACCAACTACTCGTGAGAGACACCTTGCATTGGGATTACCCTTAAACATCCCCTTGGGGTGTAAGACAAAAAAAATGATTAGTTATATTTGATCATTTTCAATGGGATTCATGTTAATGTATTACCGAGTTTTCCTTCATTGAGGGATACTGATAGCAATTTTGTTCCTCGTGATACTCATAACAAAATGATGGTGCAACAAAGATATGTTTCCACCAAATTGAAACACATGGACAAACCTTTGAAGGGTCAAGTGATTTTGGATAAATTGTCTAATGATTTTAATTATTAAGATAGGTCAAAATGGTGCTAAAAAATATGTGTTATCCTTGATATGATTATTATATTGAATTGGACATGGTGGAAAGAAAAATGAGAAATTTTATGTATCCAACAACACACCATTGGAAGAATATTACTTGTTATTACAATTACATTCCACATGAGGCCTCTACTTCCAATTGGTGACCCATAAGAAAGGAAGGATTTCAAGGAGCCTATTTTAAAAATTATTCCCTCAAGAAATGCGAGGGCAGTTGAAGTTAGCTATCAAGAAACAAAAGTATAAAAGGAAGAGTTTTTTTTCTAAACATAGGATCGACATTTTTTTGAAGGAGAGTGTAAATATATGTCGAGAAAGAGATAAATCAAACAACCTTAGGAGTTCACCTGAACTAGAAGAAATAGAAAAGTTGCAAATTTTTATTCATTTGTTCTTATGTATTAGCCTGTCTATATCAAATTGTTGTATTATTATTATGGTACACCGCAATTTTTTAGTCCACGTATCTAGGATTTCAAGTTATGTGATCAAATATTTGAGGAGTATTATGGCTCATAGGTATAGGACAAGGTGACCATGGATTGCACATAATGAATCATCTAGTATCCCCACTTCTCCTTCCTCCTCTACCTTAAATCAATTCATGTCATTAATATTTTTGGAATTTCAATATGATAAGTATCTAAGTATACACCGCTTACTATTTTTTCTCACAATATTCCTTAGTTTTTAAAGCCATATTTATTACCATATATAACACCTTAATTGATGGATCCTATAAATATGTGAAATTTATGTAACTTTCTCACAACTATTTAATGGCCTTCATACAAATTTCCTCTTTTCAACATATTAATTACTATCTCTATTATGAAATAACCTTGCAATCTCATATCCGATGTACTTTGCCTGTCTTTTTCTAACATCAAAATTTTGAGATTTCCAAAATGAGATCAAGGTTATTTTTTTAATAGAGTTTAAAGGAAAAGGTTTACTTGAAATTGATTCCAAGATTTCAATTGCTTTGTAATCTTAATTGGTCTAAATTACTATACTTAATATACAATAATCCATTTAATATTAATCAAATTAATCCAATGATGATCTATAGATTCCTAATTAATATTAATCAAATTAATTTAATGTTAATCTATGCATTCCAATACTATACTCAATATACAATAATCCATTTAATATTAATCAAATTAATCCAATGGTAATCTATACATTCCTATTTGATATTAATCAAATCAATCCAATGGTAGTTTATACATTCCTTGGCATATCTAGGTTATATTTTAAATGCTTCTTTTATATATATATATATATATATATATAATGTGTGTGCCGTTGAGCAATATGTTTTAAACTAAATATACAATATAATCCATTTAATATTAATCAAATTAGTCCAATAATAATCTATACATTCGTTGGCATATCTAGATTATATTTTAAATGCTTCTTAATATATATATGGTAGAGTTATGCAATATATTATAAAGTAAATAAGAAAGAGCCAAGAGGTGGCAATGAACCACATCATTGCTGAAAAAGATGGTTTTTAAATTTAGAAACATGCGGAATAGAATATGTATGAGATTATCCTTACACCAAACTATTAGGTAGTTGTTTAACTTTGACTTTGGAGGGTTTAGTAGTTAGGTTTAGTTGATTGGTTTCATGTTGGTTTGAATGTGTGATGCATAAAGTGAATCTTCCTTGCTTTGTGATATGAGGATTTCCTCTTTCCTTTTAGTGGAAGCCAACATTAACAAGATGCCTTTAGATGTAAACTCAAGGGAAAAGTAGTTTCCTTTTATAGCCAACTATTAAATAAATATAATTCCATCATTGATATTTCGCAAATGAAAAAGTAGGAATCTCAATCAAGGCTCTAGAAAAAAATTTGGAACCTTAAATAGTAAACCAAATTGTGTTCTCGAATATTTAGTAGTGGTATTTCTTAATTGTATCTACGCTTTCAAATTATTCGAGCGGAGTATTTCCCGATTGGGGATAAAGATTCATGTCTATCTCAATATCCCAGCTCCAGGTGGGCAACTCATGCCTATTTTCTGGCCTAGAATGTGTTCACGCAGTCCAACATGGTTACTCCACTCTCTTGTCTTCCTATTCTTGATTTGGATTTGTGTTGTCTTCCTGTATTCCAAGAGGAGAGGGATGTTAACACAACTAGTGGTTTTTTCTGTCGAACTGAAATTATTCCTATAGGCTAACTAAAGTAATACGGATGCAATTAGTCCCTAATCCCATAAAATCTCTTAAGTTTGGTGGCTGTAGTGAATCCAACAAGGCTAATAAAATCCATTATTCCTACAAATATGTTACTTTTAGGTATTCTTAGATCTGAGTGTCAAAGTCACGAAACAGAAGAATGTTGGAAAATTTTAGATCCCTGTGAATCACAAGTATCACGCGAACAATCCAAAGCATTTTACCCTTTTCCACTATTATGTGTAGAATGTTAGTAAGAAAGCAAATTTCTAAGAATAAAATTTTGCTCTACAAAGCCACTTAAATTAACTTCAACAGATCATATTGCATACCATGAAGGCTCTCCTCAAGGTCCCCTCTTGACACAAAGTTATAGACAATAAGCCATTCCTTGTCGTATATACAATAACCAATGAGGAAAATAATATTCTTGTGTTGCGAAGAAATAACAATCTAAAGTCCTGAAATATCCTTTAATCATGAGTAAACTCATTTAATCATTCTGAATCATATACAAATTTCATAATTGCACCATTTGACTTTTAATAGCAACACATGCTAGACTTTATGTATAATTTTTTTTTAAAGGTACGGTTATAACATCACCCATCATCCAACTTTCAAACGCCGTTGAACCATATATGGAACTTGGATTTGTAGGCACAATCAATGTCATTATCGCTATAACCAATGCATTATAATGGAAGATCTATAACTTGGTCATTGTAAATATAACAGATTCCTTACTCAATCTGCGCCCTATAAATGTAGAACTATATAATTAACAATTATTCATATTAATGTGATCAGTATCATCTAATCTTGCGAGGTCCATATATATACATATCTATTGGCATTATATTAACGAACCCTTCACCAAGCTGAAAGTACATAGGCAAGGTTCGTAGATCCAATTTCCATTATTTCATGTATAGCAATCCTTCACATGCATAAGCCCCTACACACACATCATTGGAGTATATTAAGCACAATTCTTGAATAATTAAATGTTTGATATATTCCCATAACCATCAATTGATTTTGGAGAAAAATTCAAAAGTCTTACTACCGTTGATTGTACGTGAGAAAGAAAACGGTAAACCGTGCTATACCCATTAAGAAAGAAAAGATTGGAGGTGCCAAGTGATCTCTCTATGACCAAATATAGAGTATGATCTTTGATCCCATCCATATCTAACAAGGATATTAGAAATTGAAATGCATCATGATATAAAAACACCACCAAGATTACCTAAACGGAAGAAGAAAAATTAAAAAATTGCCATAAATTTGTCTTACATGTAGACATGTAGACACCAAAAACTAATGTTAAATTTTGATATGCGGCCCTTTTTAATTTCATAAACATGCCTAATTGTTCTTCAGCCCCATGGTTGGCACACAAGCTCGTGATAATGGTTGGAAGGTGAATTGAAACTAAGCCGATCAAAGGTTCGAAGGGAAACTAATATGCTTAGCTTGATTATGTTAGGGATGGATCATTACGGCGTAACCAATATTTCAAAAAATTGGGGAGATTTAGCCCATAAAAATTCACGCTCCATGAAAGTGGGATGAATGGGAGTGGAAACTTGATTCATACCAGCCCATAGTTTCTGTAAGCAATCCCCATTACTAAAAAATGGGGTGAATGGAAAGATGTAGCCCAACTTTCATGGGTGAAAGCCAATTGTTCCCTCTTCACGGTATATAATCATGGCCTAACCCTTTACACATCATTTTTTAAAAATAAATTGGGAGCAAAATATAATAATAATAATAATATAAAACATTTTACCAATAAAAATTTGAAACAAAAAATCCCTTAAATTTTTCCCATGAAAAAAATTTAATGAGTTACATTTGATAATCTAAATAACTCTCAAACTCTGTTTCCGAAGCCCTCTAACTCCCACAAATCCCAAAATTAAGTTTTAGAAATTTTATTACTCACAATAAATAACGGTTACGTTCTGCAATCACACACCAAGAACCAACAGTGCCAAAACCTGCCTTCCCTGTTCCCACTTCCTTGCTTTTCGTTCATTTTATTTATGCACTCCTCGTATCAAAGCGTTTTCAGTGTAAGAATGGCCAGGTCCAAGGTCCGATAGGTCTTGCCATACGCCACCTTATCACTCGTGAATTTCCCATCTCAGGTTCATACGTAGGATAACTTGAGAGGCCCCCTTCGCACTCTCTATCATCCCAAGGCGCCACCCTGCCCGGACTAGATCACAGCCCTGCCAGGCATATTACTAAGGTGCAGTCCTACGATTATATTACTCTTAATAAGTAACGGTTAATCAAAATTTTAAACAGTATTTGAGTACCTGGTCAAATTCCATCAAAATTTTAAACAGGTCAAATTCTATCACTGCTGGGCATCAAACAGTCTCAGCCGTCAGAGTTTTTTAACAATTGAAAGGAGTGCAAAAATGCAGACCCAGTAAAAATCCAAACCCAAAGCTCGTTGGTAAGTCTATGGCCATCCACATGGCTGCTTAACACCAAAAGGTAGACCCAGCATAAATCCAAAGGTCGTTGGAGACCAGTAGCATGGCTTGTAGTTGGGAGAGAACAGTAGACATGGTCGATTTCAATTGCCAGGCATGGCCTATCAAGAAAAACCATACTTGCAAATATGATTCTGGAGGTTCAGTACTGCTTGGATGCACGTGTATTATTTTGTTTTAGAATAAAAACAATGCAGCTTAGCCTTTGTTTCCTTTGAGTTACCCAAATGGAGAATTAAATTAGGATAATATCACATGTTTTTAAATAAATTCAATAGTTCAATTAAATCTCAACCGTCGGCTTGCTTAGATGTTCGTTAGAAGCAGCGATACGTTGTATATATAAGCATTGCTTTGCCTAAGTTAGTGCAGATAGTTCAAGTAATTTAATTTGCTCCTGTAGAGTCGGGTTACACATATAAAAGGAGAGCTAAAGAACCGAGTAAAGAAATGGATTCAGAGCCTGAGCTGTGCATACAAGGGTGCGGATTCTTTGGCAGCTCATCAACGGAGAACATGTGCTCAAAATGTTATAAAGACCATCTAGTCAAACTTAAACTTCAAGCAACACCTGCAACGCCTGTCGATGATCAGACCGCGAAGGTCGAAGCTGCTGGTAGTCAGACTGACGCAGGGGAGTCTAAGCCTACGCGGTGTTTAAGCTGCAGAAAACGCATTGGATTAACAGGTTTTAAGTGTCGTTGCGGTAATACTTATTGTGGTCTCCACCGATACCCAGAGGAACATGGTTGTTCCTTCGACTACAAGACACAAGGGCGCGAGGAGCTGGAGAAGGCTAATCCCGCCATCAAACCCAAAAAAGTCGAAAAACTGTAGGGATCTAGATTGCAGTTACTTAAACAGTGAGTAAAACATGGTTAAACAGAACTAGTTTAAAAATACTTTGCTAAACAGACGTAGATGCAGCTTATGCCTGCATAAGCTTATTGAACGCCCTACAATTTTAATATTCATATTTAATTTTTCTTATTATTTAGTCACTGATTTGATATTAAATATTTTTTTAAGATAATTATGTAAAAATATAAATTCTAAAGTGTAATTTTTTTATTTTTATTTTTATTGTAATTAATTTTTTTATTTTCATTGTTTTACCAGGAAAATTTTGATTCCTCCCCGTGCAAAGAGTGAGTTATTCATAATCAGAAAATTGGGTTACCATTGATTTGATTCTATAAGTAATTATTTACATTCATTCAAATTATATTTAAAGAATTATTTCGAAAGATTCACTTTGCAAGTAAAAGACCAATTCATACTTTCCATTTACCTTCCTAATTTTGTAATTGGATTTGATTTTACAACATATATTTAAAATATATATAAACCCAAATTGAAGAGTATATATATCTCATGTTACTTTCATGGGTTGTTTTTCTCACCCATGACTAAGAGTCATCCACATAATTTAAATTTATATATTAAAAATAAAAGTTAAGCCAAAACTCAAGAATATATCGTCTGTATTAATAGACTCAAATTTCTAAGAAAGACCAATAACAAATTGGACCAAATTTCATGATTTACAATGAAACATCCACTCTATACATTGCTAAAAATGGATTTTTATAAATTACTTGATGTAACATAAAAACTTATTCAATGCTTATTTCTATCAAATATTACCATATTAAACTATATGAATCTTAACCCATATACTTTACGCGTATTTTAGGACATAAATTCGTGTTAATCTCACATACACTAACATGTTAAATTTACATAATACATATAGTTTTGAGAAAGAAAGTAGTATCATTTCTATACCAACAAGTAAAGGCAATTTCCAATGACCATGCATTTTGAAAAATTAAGGAGACGTTGATGTCTTTGATACATGATGCACAATTCATGACTGATTCTCCTCATTATTATATATCAACACGTCATGAATCCACAATTAATTCTTCTTTGACCATCTACACTTTAAGCCCTTGGTATTGCTGGGGTAAACTTGATCGCGATGTACACTCCTAGCTCATTGTACCCCACCTACTCCATCTCTTGATTTATTGTATTTCTTAATGTAGTGGATAGGTCATTTGATCAATCGGTGTTTGAGGAATAACTAGACATCTTAGAAATACTATGTTAAAGACTATTTTTTCTTAAATACACTAAGGAGAGGTTTACATCCATGTCCTTGAAATTTATATTCCATGTACATATTATATAGAATCATGATGGAAATGAAGTATCATGTTCCAACTAAATCCTATATTTATCATAGATAACTCGATCCATTTCTGGATGATGGTATCAATTACACATTAAAACAATTTCCCGAAAAACATATTGCTTATGAATGACCATTATGAAAAACAAAATATTGTAAAACAAGTACCGAACCCAACTGTAATGTCCCTAAAATTTATAAATACAATTTTTCTTCTTAGACTAATAAAGTACTCAACTTCAAGGGCATCTTTAAATTTTTGTGGAATAAATCTTGGTTATATACAGAACCTAAGTGTCGTCAGTTCCTCTCCTTCTATGTGTTCTCCTGCCCAGTGATGATGTTGTACAATGGTGCTATTCAATTATTTTGACATGTGTGTACATTTAGTTTTCGTGTCTATTAGTTGTATACATTTTTCGATGCTTACATTATGTTACATTTTGCTTTTATTTTATAAGTATTTAAATTCGTTGCTGGTTTTATTTATGAGAGGCCGACTTACCGTCGTATGTTAAGGAGTGGAGTGGCGGGGTCTATCCCTTAAGCGACCACTTGAAGAGGTAAGTATTCCTCTTGATAAGGGGATTACTTAGCTCGTAATGAACTAATGCACGCTCCTATTCTTGTGCAGGTCATGGGCGCTCGCACGAAGTTGGTTCCACTTTTTGGTGCCACTTAGGAAATCAGAAAGGCACTTCCGAAGTGCAAATCAAGAACGCATATGCGTTATTGATGGTACGTTCGGGATAGCTCGAGCCCAAACACAAGGCTAAGGTTCGTGGAAACCTATATCGCATATCCGATATATCGCATTCGCGTTTTTGTAATGTTAAATATCGCATATGCGATATGTAATATTACAAAACGCATATGTGATATATGGCATATGCGATATGTAAATTTCCAAAAAGCATATGCCCGAGCCTTTTCCTTGTGCATGCTTGTGAGAATTATATTTGTAGATAGATCTACTTCGTGTGATTCTTCTTACCATTAGAGATGCTATTTCTAGATGGTATAATATCCCTCCTATAGTCTATGTTGCATCTTTACTCTATATTGTGGAAATGTAGACACTTGAGTGAGAAGTAGTTTAATGTACCAATTGATATTGAAAATTGTGTCCTTGGATTGGATTTGTTGTTCTACGTGGAGATATGAATCAATTACAAGGAAAAAAGGATTGATGAATTTCTTCTCCACTTTTTCCAATTATTCTACATAAATTTTTATATGGTCTACAATGAACATAATTAGACATGTCTACCTCTAAAAAATGTATGTGATACATTATTAAAGTCCACAATACCAATATGTTTCCCTCTTAATCATCTAAAAGTACATCTAAAGAGAAATTTTGTGGTGTAATTTTACAAATACCATCATACTATGTGATTAAATGTGTTAGTGTTTGGATGTAAACCTTGTTCATATTGAAATATCTTCATTTGTTTCTCCACTCATTTGCTAATATAGGTGATTTAGTAAACAAATTTGATTTTTTGCAACAACCACACATACAACCCTAAAGATTAACAACATGAGAATTAATTGAGATGAATACCTTTATTCTCATTTAAGGAGAAGGACCTTTTTCATTATAAAGAGATTTCTTGTCTACATAATCGTTACCTTCTTCCCAAGGGTTATTGTTGTTCCCAATCATGTGAAAATTATTCTCTAAATGCTACTATGGTTTCTACCCTTGTTGGTAATGGTGAAAATATGATATGAAATATTTTGAGAGAGTGACATTCCAAAGTATCACTATGCATCTTGTATATGTATAAGTTCATCTCCTATATTTCATATTCCTATAGCTCCATTTTTTAGTGAGTTCCATCTCTATAACATCTATAATTTCTTTTCAATTGGGTTTAGCTAAGTGGTTGGGATGAATGATTGATATCCTCCCTACTAAATCTTACCTATATAAGAGGCACATTGTGATCTTAATGATCAAATTATTCTAACATGTACTTTATCTCTATGTTGTCAAAGAATCGATCTTCCATGGGATCCAATTAAACTTGGGTACTATCCCTAAAATGAGGAGAAGTACGTGGTGGATTTTAGAGAGACATGTATTTGATATAAAAAATAACAGATCTATGATATCACTAGAAATGAAGGAGCATGATTATCCGACTCAACTCCTTGAACTACTTTCTCCAAGCATTAAAGAAATATTCAAACATCCAAGCATAAACATCCAACCCTCCCAAATACAAATTAATTTGGGTGGGATGATGAAAGGCCTACCAAACTGACCCAAAGAAAGTACTAGTTACAGCATATAGTTGTTCCAATCTTCATAGGCAACACAAGGAACATCCAAAATGTGCATTGGTTGAGTTGGAGGGAAACTCAACACATGGATAAGTACTAACCATGGATGAGAGTTTTTCTCAAGAGGTGTTTAGAATTTTTATGATATGAATGGCATTGAAGGACAACT
>LPNX011058372.1:56830-68720 GCA_001517045.1 Pseudotsuga menziesii | reverse complement strand
CAGGGCACAACCAAGCGGTATCCCTTATGGGAGGTGCTGGTACTTGAACCCTGGACTGGTAAAGCAAATGTGTTTGGTACAGAAATACGTAAACAAACAAGGCGGCGTTATCTAATTAAATCTAAGCCCCTGCCTTTCTGCTTTTCATACCCTGATCCGAGTTCCCTAAAGGGAGATAACGGATAGGGACAAAGGATACACCAAAAGGCAAGTTGTAAAATTACTTCTTTGCAATAGAAAATAAATCTAACTAAGTGCTTGAAAATAAAAAAGAACAGAAACGAAAGAACTATTCTAAACAATTAACCTAACCACACATCAATCCCTCTAACAGAGATGGTGGGTAAACAGAAAGCAAAGACTAGATCTACTTGCAGAAAAGTAAATCTAACAACTAGTGTTCTATCCTATCACTATTCTAACTTCATATACAAGATTTACAAATGATTTTAAAGAGCTTTGAAGAATACCCCAAGAGTACTACTCTTTGGGGTTTACAAATGATAGAAAAGAGAGGAAAAAATGGGGTTTTGGACCCCTTCTTGCACCCAGAACTTTTAGGGCCTTTTTCTGATGAAATTTTAGCAGCACCTCCTCCTTCCTTGTGTAAAACCCTGGAAAAAACAACGACCTACTTCGCTGGAATTTACAGCAGAAAACACTACAAAAAGTATGTTAGAAGTTAGCCCCAAAAACTCAGAAAAAACAGTGCAAAAATATGAACTTGAAACTATGTAAAACTTGAACTTTTGGTGGCCTAAAAATGGGTTTTTAGGGCCTGAAATAACAAGTAAATTGCAGATTTATAAAACCAAACTAATCTACTATGAATAAAAGCCCTAAAACAAGGGTTTTATTCACTATACAGTGAATAAAACCTAGTTTTAAAACAGTGACAAAAATATGTGCGAAAACGCATAGTACAAAATGAAACCCTGAATAAATGAATGGATCTTGAAGATAAAATGCAAGATAGGTGCTTGGCCTAGAAGGCCTTCTTCCAAACCCTTGGATCTGCAAAATAACTGTGAGAAATCTACAAAATACAGCAAGAGGTGAGCAAAATAGAAAGATCTACAAAGACCTTTGTAGATATAGCTAAAACTACTCACAAATAGATGTAAATAACCATTCACAACTAAATCCCCTTTGCAAAGACCTTTGCAAGGGGCATCTATACATGTATAATAAAAATAAACTCACAAATGAAAATATTATACCTCAAATTTGAAAATGGAAAGCCAACACCATGAGATAAGAGTTCCTCCAAATATTTCACTTGATTATGGCTCAACTAGGGCAAAGCTTGATACAAAAGAGCCTCTTAGGGCTTGAGAGAGAAGAATAGAAAAGAGAGGGAGAAGAGAGTATTTTGGCAGCACAACCATACTCCAAAGAATGATAATAAAATGAGAGAAGGGGTCTCTCTTTTATAGTTGAAAAGATCTCAAACCCACTCCTAAATCAAGGGTCCAAAACATAGATCTAAACTCTAGCTCTCCTCCACCCTTAGATCTAGGTTTGTTGACTTTGCAAACCATCCACCAATCATAAGCAAAGGTGTCTTTTCAAATCAATGGTCAAAAAGATAGATCCATGTCACAATGAAACTTAACCCTCAGATCTAGGGTTTCCATGACTCAAGTGGGGCCCCCTTTTGACTCAAATTTTAATTTTTATTATTTTAATTTTTTATTGTTTTTATTCAATCTTTTATTTTATATTTTTATTCTTTTATTCTTTTATTTTTTTCTGGGGCTTCCTTTGACTCAAATTTTGATTTTTTATTCTTATCTTTTATTTTTTATTTTTAATTCTTAATCTTTTATTTAAATCTTTTATTTTTTTATCTTTTATTAAGATAAGAGGGACACCCCACTTGGGAAATCTTCAAAAATTTATTTTGACCATGGGGGGGTTTATTTAAATAAAAATTAACTATGATTAGCCACCTCCCATTACCATGGCCTTATTTGATTTTTTCCTTCAAAATCAAATAATTTAATTTTTCACCCTTGGAAATTAAATTAATTTCCTAGGAAAAAATACCTTGTCTTAACCAAAATTGGTCTAACTTCCCAACTCCTTGTCAGAATGACATGAGACTTGAACCAATGGCTTAGGGGGTGTCATAGCTTTTTCATTTGCATTCATAGCCCCTATTACAAAATCCCAAGGTTCAAGAAATTACATTATTACATCGAAACTTAATTAATTAACCACCAAATGGTAAAGTTAATTAATTAAGAAAAAATCAAAATAGAAATTAAAATCCTAACGAAATTCCGCAAGACTACAAGATATGGCTAGCATGGTCATGGACAACAACTTGAAACCTTAGCAACCTCATGGGCTTGATTATCAAAACGCCAATTCACCACTTTGGAGGATTTGTGAGCGAAAAACCCAACCAATTAAAATTGTTAATTAACAAAATTAACTGGAAGGGGAAAAAAACACTCGGTGAAGAGGACTTCCCTGATAATAAAATCCATGGTGACATCCTTAGAGGAATGACTCATGCTAACATATAAAGTTACATTAATTGTCCCACGCAGGGGAGCGGACATTTCGTGTACAAGAGGGGCATAATTGCCCTACTGAATGAAAATCCCCATAATTTTTCCATGGTACAAACTACACATAATGTACATCTTCAATGTACATGAGGTTGCCACCTAGTCAAAATAGGTGGGCAACACGTTTAAAGCGCCTAGCCTTAACATTCTTGAGAATTATGACCACCTTCACAAATCTGGGCAAAGCGAGAGTGGCTGCAACAAAGTTGTCGTTGTTGGTCACAATCACCTACAGGAAATCACAAGTCATCATTGTTATAGTCTTTTCATTCTGGTTGTTTGACTTTATTTGAACTTAAGAAGGAGCGCATAGGTCACCAAGAGGGAGCCTACTATAACACTGTTTACTTCATAGGTCGTGAAGCAACTTTGTATGCTACAGGTCAGCAGAAAGAGTACGTAAAAATGACTGTCATCTTCAACAAACTGTAAGTGTGGGGTTTCATGTTTTATGTGGAAAAACAGTTACCTACCGGTCACTTGGAAACATGTCAGTAGTAGAAGAGTCGTGGCAACAAATTTTGGTCAAGATTAATGCTTTTTGCATAGCCCGAGTTTTTGTAGCAACAGTATGAGGATGATAATGTAAAAGTGACATCTTCACAGGTATGAAGTAGTAATGAAGAGTAGAAGACCAGCAAACCTTGATGACCTGACCAGTGTTGCAGTAGAAAAGAACAATGAACAGAAGATGACCAACAGTAGTGATCAGCAACAATGATGAGCAATAGTGACGAGCACAGTGATGAGAAGAGATTGATGTGTAGAGCAGAAGTTGGTTGTACAGCAGAGCAATATGATTGCTTGCATGAAGAATCTTGCACTTGAGGATTGGACTCCTCAAACCCTTCTTAGTTAAAGCTAAGAAAACCAGGTTGGGTCCTGTTATGAGAGTTGGTGTTCTTCTTATCAGTTGGTGTTGATTGTAATCGAGAAGATTGTTTTCTTCCATATACAATAAATAAAGATCAAAATTCCATATATTCTTGTCTCTTTTGATTTGATGTTTATGCTTCTGACTCACAGTTGACTCAACTGAAGAATATGCTTATGTGATTAATGCTTGATATACTTTGATTGATTAAAAGAAGGTAAAAAGGTTTAAATTGCTCACACACTGATTCACCCCCCCTCTCAATGTGGCCATTGTGTCCAACAACATAGGGCATCACCTATGAGTATACAAATGGATCTCTTGGACATAACAACTAGATCATTTATACTTTAGATTCCAATAAGACCAATAAAAAGTATCGCCAACATACAACCACTATCAACTGAGTCTCACTACTAAAATAGACAGCAAAGCAAAATCAAAATCCATAATGTCACCTAGGCCATATACCTGCATCTAATCTGAACAATTTGTAAGGAAATGAAACACCGTTGTTGTTGTACATCATGGGCATTGTCATACACTCTGCTTTGAGTCATGAAAATGGCTAACTCAGTCACCGAATCTGAGGTCATGAGGCTCATTCATGGCATAGAACTGGTCAATTTGGATGCTTTGGATCTACTAAAAGTGGGAGATCATCAACTGGTAGCTCATCATCTGCTAATCTCATAGTAAAGGAATGGCTCAAAGTACCGCTCAGGAACAAAGGTATCCCAACTACTATGTATGTGACAACAGGTACTTCCCACTTGGTGGAGATGGCTTTTGTTGGTTAGTTTATATTTGGCATTACTAGCCTTATTTTATGTATTGTTGACTCTATCCTCTCAAGTTTGTTGAGAGATAGCGATTGCTTATAGATTCTTAGATTAGATCTAGGGTTCTAGGATTGTATATTATTATTTTATTGGAGGAGGTTTTGAGCTTCTCTATATATAGAAGCTCTTCCTATTGTAAACTTTTCTAGAAGTTGTGAAGAGAATTCTTATGCTACTATTTAGTACTTTACATTAGGCTTGTAGATGGTTATTTGGATTGTTCCCTTGGATAATTATGGACTAAGAACCAATATTTAAATCATTAATCCACATGTCACTTTATGTTGGATATGTGACCATATCTAACATTTAATGTTGAGGTTAAGGGTTAGGTGGTTAACTACCTTTACCACCTAGGAGTATCATAAAGGTGTAGAGTGGCATGATAAGTGTGTGAGTGATGTATTATTGTAAAGTAAATAAGTAAATAATCTTTTTCTCTAATGATATGTGCACCCTAATTTCCTACACTAAAATCCACCAGCCCAAACAAGATCCATTTCATCCTAACCTGACAACTAGCCATCAATCTTTAATACATTTGATACATGAAAAATATTCTTGACGCCCAAAAAATCATTGTTAAACGTGTACATTCATGCTAACTTCAAGATTGTCGTTTGGCATCAATCATCATATAAGATTATTGATATCTAATAATATAGTGTACATTCCACTTGGTTCTTTTGTTGATGTGCCTCTAGAGACATGACTCAAGTGGGTGCACTACATAACACGAAGTTCCTTCAGCTTAGACGCTAAGGACTTAGGGGTATCTATTATGCCAACTTTTCTTGGGATTTAAACCCAACCTAATCATGTTTTAACATGTCATTCGGATGGTGTAGAATCTAGATCACAACAAGAATGTCACCCTAGTTGATGACTCAACAATCCATCAAACTTACCAAAGATCCACATTGGCTCCAACCTTACCAGAGATCCACACTAATTCCACTTGGTTATTTTATTTAGATTTGTGTTCATAATGTTTAAATTATTTTATTTATGGTTTATGTTCAAGTATGTTTCTCATTTTTTAATTATATTATGTATTTTCTTTGTTGGAAAATCAACTTACATTTCTTGTTATGTTTCAGATTTAACATTGTTGGCAACAAAGTTGTATAATGTGTTGATGTTTCTCTAGGTTGCAGCATCGGGCAAACATTCTACAGACATTCTCTCAGAGTGGTCATGTGAGTTGACCAATGGCTAGTGGAGAATGGCCCTTGTGTAGCCTTGATTAGTCGTGTGTTCACTAAGAGTGAATAAGGCTCGAGATGCTTAGCCTTGATTAGTCATGTGTGTTGACTAAGAGTGAATAAGGATAGAGATCACATTGCATACTCTGTGAGGGAGTGCTCTGTGATAGAGTAATCTATTCTATATTAGAGTGAGTTGATTTGTTTATTTGATAGGGGATCTCGTCCTTTGATGAATATAAAAGGTCTAATCTAATTTTGAATTTGACATAGGCTCTAAGAAGTGTCCAAGACTTCTTAGAGTGGGGTCAAATCAACATTAGAGCTCTATGCGTGAATAGGCGTGCATGCCAAGAGATTATCATCAACAAGGACAACTTATTTATGACGAAGAAATAACCAAGAAGTCAAGTCAACCATTGAAGAAGTCCCAGATAGCATTGAAGAAGCCTCAAGAAAGATGGAAGACTAGAAGTGCAAGCCGGCCCTGAAGATAAAATGAAACTTCAAGTGAAAAGGACAAGTCGACCTCATCAAGTGTACAAGTTGGCCCCATAGTGGAATTAAAGGTCAACTGAAGAATATAAATAAAGTGCTTCAGCATTTCATTTGTTCACTCATCAACACAACATCTTCTTTGCTACACAAGGGTGCACTTTCCAAGAGGGCATAGCAAATGTCCAAGGAGTAATTTTGGGGTTTCTTATTGTCTCTAGAAGATTCACTACACTTGGTAGGGTTTATTGTGAAGAAGGGTAAACCTCTTGTCTTGATAGGGTTTCTCCTCGTGAAAGGTATTGTACTTGAATTGGACTGATTTCTTCTAAGAATAGTTGGCTGGGTTTTCTCCCTATTGGGTCTCCCAGGATAAAAAATTTGTGTCTATTGTGCATGGCTGTGGTCTATGTCACATGGTTCGAGTTCGAGTTCGGATTCGGGAGGGTTGAAGTTCGATTAGAATTCGAATTTTCCAATAAAGTTCGACATGAGGTTCGACATTAAGTTCGTCAATATACATATTTTTAAAATATAGATAATTTATAAAATTACTTATCAAATATAATTTTGTATTCCATTTATAAATTAAAAAAACATTTATCTTTTAATATATTAACTTTTACAATATATTTATAGTCAATACTTAATATATAATATATATGAAAATATTTACTATACATCTATACATCTAACAGGAACATTATACCCAAATTAAATTAAATTAGACTTTTAAAAAATAAATGATGTCCAGACTTTGTGAAACACCCGTCCGACACATTTCCACAAACCAAGCATGGCTGCTAGTAGGATTACTCGACGACTAACCTGTATTATTTAAATCGCATTACCAATCGGCAATCAGAAAACCCATTGTTGATTCGGCACATTGGCACAGAGAACCGTTTCAACTTTTAGGTGAAAAAAAGGAGTAGAGAAAGCGTTGGCACTGACACGAGTAACCTAGATCGACTCAATGGCATTCTAAACTTTTTACACGGAATCCACTTCAGATTACTCTCGGCCGCGGCTCATCAACAAATTCTTTTAAATGTCCCTGCAAATTCTCGGGCACAGAAGAGTACTGACCACAATATACTCAAAATGGAAACTTGGAATATGAACCCACAAATTTAGTGACCGAACCTCAACCCGAATTTGAACGAATTCCATTTTTTCCTTAAGGTTCGTCGAATTTCGAACTTCAAGGTTCATGTTCAGCGAACCCTGTGACATAGGCTGTGGTATCATCCTTTCTTTCTGCTGAAATTTAAGCTGAAATTTTTAGTGTGCAATTATTCAATGAAAACTGTAGGATGAAATGAATGCTTGAAATCATAGTGAAATAATTGTCAAGATCTGGAAATAGATTAAAATTCAACACAATGTGGGTAATCATCAGCCCACTGTCTCAACAATATGCCCCTGGGAATTATGCAATCACACGGTAGAGCAACAATGGAAATGCAGTCCTCGAGTATGTCTAAAAGACTGTCCTGACAACTAGTAAATATTCAGCTGATATTAACTGGATGAATAACTACTTTTTAATCCTAATATAAGGGCACTTTTGAGGCTTCCAACCATGTCAGTTAGGCTGCTAAGCTATTTGTTGTATATTTCATTATTACTTGAAAAAATCCATGCTTAGCTACAAATAATTTCAAAATTTCTAACATAGAATGTACACTAAAATAACAAAGTATGTACAATATGGCCAGTCTTTTGACCGAAAAGAAACAGTTAGAACCAGCTAAAGAAGAGAAGACCGTAAAACCAAAAACAGTTTACAGGGATCAGTAAGCATCTGCACAAATTATAACTATCCTTTGCATGGTAGGATGGAACACACATTTAATACAAATATAGCCTAAGGTTTACAATATGTCCCAAAACCTTGACAATATACAATGACCAGATTTAATACATCTTAACTTACAGCCCTAAAGCCACAGCAGTGGAACATCAGTTGTAGACTGGATGATAGCCACACAGATATTCACCTACTCATATTTCCTGATTGTTCATGTGTTCTGTCTAGTTCTTATTTTGATCCAAGTCTTCTTCTTATTAAGACTTCAATTTGTGCATGTAAAAACTACACCTTTGCAATTAAGTCAAGTTATAAAAATGACAGGGCACCTCCCTCTGTTTGAGATATATCACCTATTGCTTCCAACTCTTCATGTGCCCCTACATCTTTGAAATGGAAAAAAATCTAATAGACTGACAAGAAAAGCAAAGCCCAAAAGACCAACTAAACCATATATAATGCTTTCTGTAGTAAAATTTGAAGGATAGAGTAAGACTTCATAATGATATCACATAACAATATATGTAGGATAGATGGATACCCGTCTCTCTAGACATGAATACTACATCATAATACCACAAATCTTTAAACATGCTCAAACTTTCTCTGAGAAATCAATTGCTAATGTAGTCCCAGCTTTAAGTCGTAACAATTTAATCATCCTATAGTGCAGGAGTTTGAAAAGAAGGTTATAATACTATGAGATGTATGAAATTCTTACCTTCAAAGGGCTCCTAGAATCCTTCTCCAGCACAAGCCCTGCTTCTACAAAAGCATCAATTATGACTTCTGAGAAAGTCAAGGAAGTTGGGAGGAACAATAAAAGAAGAAAAAAGAGATTGTTAAGGAGAAACTCCAAGGTCCAGATGGGTTTTACTTAGGACCCTTTCTTGCATTGCATCACTAAAGGATACGACAAGCACGTCGCAAGCGATCACCACTGCCAACTTCCTCAACTCGAGCATATAAAACATGGGCTTTTTTTGGACTTCCTCTCATGAGTGCCTAGATATCATAAAAAGAAATACATGTTATGAAATGTATTAAACCACAAAAAAGGACTAATAATCAGACATAGATGGCAACACACAGAATAATTTCCCATGGTTAATAATTACATGTCAAAATAGATAAGAGATCTATATTTTTGAATGCTAATCAAATAAAAAAGATGACTCCCTATTTGACCTTTTAGGAAACGAGCTTACAAGATTTCCCAATTTCACAAATAGTTAAAAAGAAAATACAATACGGAATAGAATGTACAATAACAATGCAAACCAAGGCAGTTGGGAGAGGGGAGCAAGAGCAAAAAGAAAATTTTCCAAAAGCTTCCATGTTGGGAGTGTTTTTTATATAACCTATATTTTAATATATTTTGATGCATATATGTTTAAAAAACATGCAGAATGCCAAATTAGCTATAGAAAACATCCAAAAATAGATTTATCCATTTGGTACACATATAACATCAATCATCTAGTAGCTATAACTTATAACATAGTCATCAAATGATCAATCATCAACAACATCAACCTTCAAGTTTCAACATATAACATTTTCCATCAACAAACTCTAACAGATAACATCAAACATGAAATGAAACAGAGCATCATATTCATTACCAAAGATGTGTAAAATGCAATCAACAATTTAAACTTCAAGGGTAGGTTCAAACTTCAAAGTTGAAAGTTAAAATTTAAACTCATATAATGCTTGCTAAATAGGCCACAAAAAATGTTAAATACAAAGTACTATACTACCATCTACTAAGCTTTTGTCTTGCCACAAGAAACTTCCATTTTCTTTTCTCATGATCTAGGAATAGGTGAGGGAGCAGCTAGAAGTGCTTGTGGAACATAAGAAATAGTTGCATGCCCTCCATAGTGTTGCTACCTAATACACACTTTATGACATGAGTAAGTCTCCAACCCGCTTTGTGTCCTTAGGGGCAAGTTAGAGCTGGGGACCACTGTCACCACAGTCTACCAACTCCTCCGTTTAAGCCAAATCCCAACAGAGCCAAGGGGGGTAGTCCCTAAAGGAAGGTTTATTAACAATTTAGTTAAAGGGATTTTATTTTATTAAGGTTACAAAGTTACAAGATCAGTGCCTAGATTAAATGGAGTCAAAAGATTACAAGTTACAAACTTACAAAAGAATTAAGAATGATTATCCACAGTTGTCTAAGCTATAAGCAAGATCTACAATATTAACAATATGAACAATGTAAATGAATTACACAATATGAACAAGTGCTAAAGAATGGTTAAACAAATATACAATGATACCTGAAAAGAAACAAGATATACACCGAATGAACAAGTTATTATGTCAAAGATCAAACGACAGATTGCTTTCAAGTTACAAGATTAAACAATGTTTTACTCAAGCATGCCACAGTACTTTAAAGATATTATACTTGAAAGTGCAAGGTACAGAAATGAAATTGAGATGCTTGCAAGATGTACTTGTAAAATGAAAGCCTTGAAAAGCAAGGACTTTGAAGCAAATACTGAAACTGAAATGTGGGTAAGACGTTTTGCCATGTCTCTTGGTTCGTTTTAATAAATTTTATTAAAATTGAAGTCTTTGATTAAGTTTTAGATCCGGTGGTGTGACTACCCCAATCTAGTATTTCTCAAGTCAAAGAGGGAATGCTGGTGCGCTCAAAACAATGGAAACAAATCCACCTGTAGCTCCTAGGTCAAACCCCAATGCCCCGGTGCTCAACAAGGAGGACGTAGAACGCCTAGAGACCCCCACGGTCTTCTACTCCAACTAGCTTCCGAGGTCACTATTTTTAATCAACCGAAAAAATAGCAAGATGGATTCCTATTAAACTAGAGCCCCTAAGCCTCTCCGCTTTTCATACCCTTGCCTGAGTTCCCTAAAGCGAGGTAACAGGGGGGAAGAGGATACATGGACAGTTTAGGTTGTATATTTTAAGTAAATTGCAGATTTTTTTTTACAGTAAGCAAAATGAATTACAGAATTAACAAATTAATAGAGTCAACCTGAGCGTTATCCCTTATGGGAGGTGCCAGTACTTGATCTCTGAACAATTAAGAAATGAAATTGCTTTGTAGGAAAGTAAAAGATTGCAGAAAGTAAAGTGAGCTAATTAAGATTTCCTAAAGCCCCTAAGCCTTTCCGCTTTTCATACCCTTGATCCGAGTTCCCTCAAGGGAGATAATGAAGGGTAGAGGATACATGGACAATTTAGGTTGTATATTCCTCTAAAATAGTAAACTAAGTGACAGAAAGTAAAGATCTAACTAAATGCTTTGTTTGCAAAAGAAATGCTTGAAAGTAAAATAATCTAAACAAAATATACTAACCACACATCAATCTCCCTAAAGGAGAAGGTGGGTAAAAAAAAACTGGAAAAATATTAGATCTACTTGAAAATGAAAGCACAACTACTTATTTACTTCCTACCTAACTACAATATGATTACAAATTACTTTGAAAACTTTTAGAGAATACCCACGAGGAGACTCTCCCGAGGCTTACAAATAGCTAGAAAATAGAGTAAGAAGATAAAGAGGTTGAACCCTTTTGAAACCAGTTGCAAGTTGAGGTGTTTTTTATGTGATTTGGGCATAACCTCCCCTTGTAAACTATAAAACCTGCTAAAAACCAGCAAGTGAAGCTTGCTGAAAAATGACAGGAAACTCAAAAGGAAGTTAGAATATGTTAGTATAAAAATACAGAAATTTTACAGTAAAAATTGTTGATGAAAATGTCATTGATGCCAACATTGTCTTGATGTCATTATTGTTGAAGCCCCAGCTAAAGCCCTGGTAGATGTTGAGAAGCCCATGATGCCTCCTGCTTGATGTAGATGTCCTTGGATTTTTTGTTGGGTCATGATGATGTGGGGGTGGTCACACTTGTCTACTCTTGAAGATGACCTTGTGAAGCACCTAATTGGTAAAGTGCACAATTTTGGTAAAGTCTGTCATCAGACTGAATTAATCTCATGTTAAGAGTTGTCATGTAAGACTATGTTGAGCATCACCCCAAACAGGGATAAAGACTTGTAGCATGATGAGTGATCCCTAGTCACTCAAAGATTT
>LPNX011058372.1:15241-55806 GCA_001517045.1 Pseudotsuga menziesii | reverse complement strand
CAGTTCGGATCCTTGTGTAGGCCCTTGACGTGGACACATGGAGACATTTTTCTGCTGTGCTAATCATCTTCTCAAGTTCTATTATGCTATCATATACATGGAAGATGAGCGTGATATCTGAGGGCTGATTTAAAAACCTTTTCTAGCATTCTCCCAGTGTGCGCTGACAACAGGTTATGTAGATCCATGAGAATGTAATTAAATTTGGTTATCTGTCTGAGGTCATTGTTGTGAATGTTCTAATAGATTTATATGCCTGAATGTGTGACTATGAAAGAGTAAGGATAGCATATGTATCTTCAGCTTGATAAGCAACCAGTGAAGAAATTGATAATGTTGACAGCTTGTCATCTACAGCAGCAGTAACTATGATGATCTAAGCAGTTTGACATGATGATGATAAGTCTGTGAATAGATTGATGACAAGGCAGTGACATGTTTATGAAAAGTCAGTGAACACATACAGTAATGAAGTCTGTCTGACTTATGCAGTGATATGTGAAATTTGAAGAGTGAAGTGGACAGGAATGAACAGCAGTGTTGCTGCCTCGGGCAGAGGAAGGTATCCAAAGATCATTAAGCAGGCTTTATTCACAGTCCAAGTGGAAATTGTTTGCAGACAGAGTTTTGAATGACCTAAATGAGGCTGATGATGATGATCTTCTATGCTAAGATACATGATGTACATTTGACAGGGTTGAGCTTTGAAGTACAGAGTATATGCACAGTTCCAAGACATACACAGTCAGCCCAGTGACTTTTGGTATATATGACAGCTTGCTTGTTCAGGAGAAGTACAGGTTAGAGGATAATTTGCAGCAACAGTTTTGGACCTAGCAGTGTTGATGTGTGCTGAGCAGAGATGATAAGCAGTGTTGATAATGACCAGCAACAAAGATTGACCAGCAGTAATGTATAGTGTTGACCAACTAAAGATGAGCAGAGATTAATGAAGCAGCAGTAAGCAGTGGTACAGCAGAGTTAAGAATGATGACCAGAACAGATTGAAGGAACAGATTGAGCTTTATATGTAAAAGCAAGCTTGACTTGCTTTTTGAGGTTAGGATACCTCAAACCCTTCTTAGCAGGGTCTAAGAAAACCAGGCAGGGTCCTGGATTAAGAGTAGGTGCTCTATGTATCAGTGGGAGCTGATTTTGCCAAACGGTTGTAGCCGGACATAATAATACTAAAGATTACAAATTCATATGATGTGGTGTTCTTCTGTGTTATGGCTCTTGATGGTTTAACTGCTTTTGATTTATGAATGATGATCTGGAAGATGTTTATGAAATGTTTATGATAGAGTAATGAATTGATGAATTGGAAGCTAACTCAGATAAACTGTGAAAAGGTTAAAATTGGCTACACACTGATTCACCCCCCCTCTCAGTGTCTACAAAAATCGGGGTTTTAAAATATCAGAAAATTGAATATTAGAGGGTTGAAAATTGCATTTCCAGCCACCTAAAACACAGTAAGAAATCAGATCTAAAATATATAATAAAAATATAACATGGATCTATTAAAGAAAACTAGATTTTTCTACTAAACAATAACAAAAATACTAGTTCTTAAAACAAAAAACAAGATTAGAGATTAGGGCCTTGGAGGGAGAACTTTTCCAAGCTTGGATCTCTGCAAAGAGTTTAACTAAAGCTGCAAAAACTCACACATAGAGATGAGAACACCATAAATCATGCAAACACCTTTGCAAAATCTTACGATGTTAATCACAAGTGCAAATAGAAAAACTTCTACCTACAAGTGTTTCCATAAAAACCTTTGTGGAGAGATTCAATGATAAATAATGCAACAATAACCAACCATAAACAATTACCTCACTCTTCAAGCCACAAAATGAGTGTACCAACAAATGTATCCTCCAAAGATTGATGTATTATAAACCCCAACAAGGCAACAACATTACAATAACCAAAGAAAACTTAAGAGAGAAGAATAGAGAAGAGAGGGAGAAGAGAGAGTATTTTGGAAGCATAACCATGCTCCAAATAATCATCATAAAATGAGAGGAGGGGCCTCTCTTTTATAGTTGAAAAGATTTCAAACCCACTCCCAAATCAAGGGTCCAAAACATAGATCTAAACGCTAGCTCTCCTCCACCCTTAGATCTAGGTTTGTTGACTTTGCAAGCCATCCACCAATCATAAGCAAGGGTGCCTCTTCAAATCAATGGTCAAAAAGATAGATCCATGTCACAATGAAGCTTAACCCTTAGGTCTAGGGTTTCCATGACTCAAGTGGGACCCCTTTTGACTCAAATTTTAATTTTTTATCTTTTATTTTTTATATTTTATTTAATCTTTTATATTTTATCTTTTATTTTTAAAATTTTTATCTTTTTATTCTTTTATTTTTTATCTTTTATCTTTTATTTTATCTTTTATTTTAAATCGTTTATCTTTTATTTTTTATCTTTATTTTTTTTTTATCTTTTATCTTAATCTTATATTTTTTTTTTATCTAAGACATCCTTTGACTCAAATTTTGATTTTTATTATTTTTATTTTTTAATCTTTTATTTAACCTTTTATTTTTTTATCTTTTATGAAGACAAGAGCGGCGCCCCACTTAGGAGATCTTCGAAAATTTATTTGACCATGGAGGGGTTTATTTAAATGAAAATTTGACTATGCTTAGCCACCCCCCAAACTTAATTACCATGGCCTTATTTGATTTTTTCCTTCAAAATCAAATAATTTAATTTTTCACCCTAAGAAATTAAATTAATTTCCTAGAAAAAAAAAACCTTGTCTTAACCAAAATTGGTCTAACTTCCTAACCCCTTGTTAAAATGACATGGGACTTGAACCAATGGCTTAGAGGGTGTCATAGCATTTTCATTTGCATTCATAGCCCCTATTACAAAATGCCAAGGTTCAAAACATTACATTATTACATCAAAACTTAATTAATTAACCACCAAATGGTAAAGTTAATTAATTACGAAAAAATCAAAATAAAAATTGAAATCCTAACGACATTCCGCAAGACTACAAGACATGGCTAGCATGGTCATAGACAACAACTTGAAACCTTAGCCACCTCATGGGCTTGATTATCAAAATGTCAATTCACCACTTTGGAGGATTGGTGAGTGAAAAACCCAACCAATCTAAATTGTTAATTAACAAAATTAACTAGAAGGGGAAAAAACACTCGATGAAGAGGACTTCCCTGATAATAAAGTCCATGGTGACATCCTTAGATGAATGACCCATGCTGACATATAAAGTCACATTAATTATCCCACACAGGGGAGCAGACATTTTGTGTACAAAAGGGGTAGAATTGCCATGCTGAGTGAAAAATCCCTAGGATTTTTCCATGGTGCAAATTGTACAATATGTACATCTACAATGTACATGACGTTGCCATCTAGTCGATATAGGTGGGCAACATCTGGATCCAACTTGGGGACGTGTGTCCAATCATCGGAGAGCATACGAGAACTCCAGACTCTGCAACCACAAATTCTCACCAATAGCCAACATAAGTCCTCATGTAGAAACCAATAAATAATCAATAATGAATAAATGAAATGACTACACAATGATCACACATATATACATAAAAAATTTGAAATACTACAAAACTTTTAAAAGAATGCAAGGAAAAGGGTTAGAGATACATTACAGAGAGTGTCCCTTAGGACACTAAGTATTTATCTTTTTTAAGAAAACTTGATTTGTGGCTCATTTAACCCTTTCCTGTTTCTTGTGACTTTGATAGTGCCTCACATCTTTGAAAATTTGCCAAAAGTCTACTGATAAAATTGTCATTGATGCCAACATGGACTTGCAGTGGCCCCACAAGATGTCATTAATGCCACCAAGTCCCACCTATAGTGCCTTGATCCCTTACAGAGTGGGTTTGTGCCTTGAAGCACCTTGTACCCACTTGACAAGGTCCTTGTACCCACAACGCTGGATCTTGATGCCACCACCTTGCTGAAGATGTTGAAGACTCTGTTGATGACGTTGAATACCTTGGAGATGGTCCTGAAGCCTTGATGGACGTTGGAGAAACCCTAGATGGGTTAGAGAAGCATTAATGACCCATTCTGTGGTCATTCATGCTATGATGACATCATGGTACCCCAAAAGAAGACCTAGCATCCCCACAGAAGAGATCTTGACCCTTGGAGATCTCCTGGTGTGGTTGAGGTAATTGTAGAAGCCCAGGAAGCCTCTGTCATGGTGAAGAAGTCTTTGGACCCACATTTGTTGGATTAAAGGTCCTTGATGACTTAATGAAGACTTGGAACCCTTGATGATGACCTTGATGCCCTTACAAAGATCATGAAACCCATTACTTGTTCCTAACATGGTTAGATGACATGCTTGAAGCCCATGATGGCACCTTGCACATGGCATATAAATCTCTAATGCCTTGATGACCAATGAAGATGATGGTTGTCTTGGAACCCACTCTTGAACCTTGGACGAAGCGTTGATGATATGGAGCCCTTAAAATCAATAAAGTGGTCTTTGGTACCCAAGGCTATCCTCTGGTGTGGTTGAGATGGTGGAAACTTGGGTTATAAACCCACAAATATGTGGCTTTTAAGCATGAAGAGAAGACGTCTTCAATGAACCTTTATGACACTTAAAGAAGCCTAACTTTATCCAAGAAGAAGGGCTCTTTGATGATCCTAACATGGTTTTAAAAAGGGATTTTAATGATGTAAAACAACCCTAAAATTAGCCCTATCTCCTTATTAAATGGAGATCTTAATTAATATTAAATTGACCAAAGTGCAAACTTGTCCCCATAAAATAATCCAAAAGAAATAAAATTAAAAAAGAAAAAAAAAATTTAGAGTAGGTCGGCTCCAATTAAACTCAAAAATAAATAAAAATAAAAATCTTTTTTATACATGTCAGCTCCAAAAATATTTTGGAAAACCAATATAAATACCCCATCCGAAATTCATTTTGCATGTGTGAAATTCGGAGGAGCTCTGAAATTTTTTTACTGAGGTTCGGATGTGGCAGCAGCAGGTTCGGAGGTGGTAGCAGCAGTTAGAATTTTTTGTAACAGTAGACTGAAGTGAAGGTGCAGACCCGAAATTGCAAAGGGTAGAAACAGTCCCGAAATTGCAGAGGTTCAAAACTGTCCAAAATTGCAGAGGATCCAAATCTTTTTTCTTGGGGTTTTTGAAGGCACTTCACACTCTTTTTGTAGCATGCACAGACCCGAGCTTGAGGTGGACTTGTTTTGAAGGCTCTCAGTGATGGTTTGAACAACAGCAGCAGTAGTTAAAGGTCTGATTTTTTTTTTTGAATTTCGTGGACTCAGATGGCAGTAGTCTAAGAAAATAGCCCCGAATTTTACAATCTTCATTAGCATGCAAAGACCCGAAGTTTGGTGATGTTACAGTGCTTGGTGCACAGCCCAATTTTGGTGAATACACAGTCTCGAAAAGGAACGAATTCCTGGGGTTTTTACCAGCACCTAAACAGTCCTGAATTAGATGGAATGAGGTCACTCTTGTAAGTATGCACAGACTCGAATTTGGATGCATGAACAGTTTAAATCCTATGCTTAATAATGATGATGATAAGGCTTGGATGATGCCCTAGTTCCAGTGCTAGGTTGCATACACAGCCTGAGTTAGTGACATGACAGTCATAGTGATGATGTAAGAGAATATGAGCAGACACCCTAGTGACATGATGATGATGATATGGCAGTGATACATCTACAGCAATATGGAATGTACTCTTAGAAGAATGATGGCAGTTTATTGAGTTGACCATGGTGTGGGAAGCAATATGACTTTGATGACAGTGACTTTCTTGACATCAACAGTCTTGAACTGATTCTTATGCACAGTGAAGAGTGTGCCCTAATCTACATAGTCTCGGTGGTGATTGTTGTAGTAGCAGCTACAATACAGTGGCATGCTTTTAAAAGAAGAGCAATGATGCATTCCCATACAGTAAAGGTAAGTATGCTCAAAAAATTTTGTGTGCCCTATAAGGTTTTTACAATGAGGTGCTAGAATATATGTATACCCTAGTTTGATACACAGTCACAATGATGAAACAAGATGATGATATATGATGGTGTGTACCTTATGATGATTTATGCACCCTATTATGAACATGTATGCTATGGTATACTCTAGATGCACACATTGATGATGATGATGTACACATACAGTATTTGGCATGAACAGTTTGTAGTAAACATATTTGACAGCTCTGTATGATTGGGTGAAACTTGGAGAAAAGAGATTGATGGTGTATGATGACAGTCCTTTGAAGCATGTACACAGCCCTAGTTCTATGTTGCTGCCCTCTCTCAGACTGAACCTTCGATGCTTGAACAAGTGATGGAGTCTTCCTCAAACTGACAGAGTTTTGATGGTAGTAATGCCCTTGGAGTCTGCTGTAGCATAAACAAGTCTACAGTATTGACAAGCACAGTTTTGAGTAAGATGATGCACTATATGATGATGAAGTTGCATACCTTGAAGTGAAATGATGTACAGTCACATCATGTACACAGAGTTGAACAATGATGAATGATGTACACACAGTTGAACAATGACGGATGTATGTGCAGTGGTGTATGAGGATGATGATATGATGCTGACGGTGCCTTGTTCTATGATGATGCTTATTGATGCATGCTTAATGCTTACCTATTGATGATGATGCTTAAGCAGCATAAGAGCAAACTAGAAGATGGGCAGATTTTTGTGATGCTACTCAGTTGAATTGGCATGATCCTTGAGCAGCAGAGCAGATGATGAGAGCAAGTATTAATGAGCAATTGACCAGCAACAGCAAAGATGAGCAGACCTTGATGACTTGGCAATATTGAAGAGCAGGCGTTGATGAACAGCGAAGATTGAAAAGTGTGTTGCAGTAGTGTTGATGAAGAGATGATCAGATGATCAACAGTACTGACCAACAGCAAAACAGATTGAAGAGACAAGTGATGTTGATGTGATTGATGAGATGATGTGACAGTGAGCTTTAATTGTAAAAGCAAGTTTGTCTTGCTTTTGAGGTTAGGATACCTCAAACCCTTCTTAGCAGGGTTCAAGAAAACCAGGCAGGGTCCTGGATGCAAAGTAGGTGCTCTTTGTATCAGTAGGTGTTGATTTCACCTAACGGTTGTAGCTAGACCAAAACTAATACAAAAATATTACAAAATTATATGGTGGTGTGTTCTTTTGTGTTATGGTTCTTGATGATTCAAATGCTTATGATATATGAATGATGAAGTGAAAGATGTTTATAAAATAATTATGAGATTGGTAGAATAATGGAATGATGAATTGGTAGTTAATTGTGACAAGTTAAGAAACGTTGTAAAATTGGCTTTACACTGATTCACCCCCCCTCTCAGTGTCTAACAAAGTCCACACTATCAAAAAACTGCTCATGCCATATTTTGTTAACTTCTTTAATTCTGATTCCATCCTTTATATTTTCCAGGAAGCTAGCAAAAATAACACGATCCTTTATACTATGTACAATGTCCACATTCTGAAAAAACACTGATTCATTCTGGCATGCCTCGACTGTCTTTTCTTCTAAAACATTCTAAAAATGGTCTAACACTTTACTGACTTGAGGAGAACTTACTAAAGCCTTGGGTGGCTTATCCTTTTGGGCTGGAACCATTACATTCTTTGCTACAGGAACTAATACCTTTACATTATTGATCCAACCCTCTAAATCTATACTCAAATTATCACTTGAAAATACACTTTGTTTAGGGGTAAGTTCATGGCCACATGTTTCTTCTACTTTGTCCATATTTCTAGTCATGCAAACCATGTCCTTGCTATCTTCTACTGATTCATATAAATCCTCATTATTGTCAAACACATATTCATGACCAACCATATTAACCTGTTCCACTCTTTCTCTAGCTGCTAACTTTTCCTTTATAATCTGAAAGAAAATGGGACAAGTCCCTTCCTCATGTGAATCATCACAAGCCCTACAGTAAGGAATTACTGGATCATCAAACCAATTGTTTGCTTCCATAGGCTCTGGAGGTCTTTCTTGTTCTTGATAAGGGGGTCCTTTAGGGAGACCCTTTTGCCATCTATCATTTGGCTTACCTTTATCTTTTTCCATGGCCACTATCTTATTATGCATAGCTGATAATTGATTAATATAGACTTCCTCCATTTGCTTAATCAATCGGGCGAGCTCTTTGATGGAGTTACCTTGGGGTTCCTGGTTTTCAGCTTTCTTAACTTTATCTGACTCTGGAGGACTACCCTTTGAAAACCCAAGAACATTTGATTTCCTCGAAGCTTGCATATTCTTATCTATTTTAATAGCTTTGTCTTGTGCCTCCCTAACATTTGTAGGCTCTTTATCCCTTAGCTGGTATCTCATTTCCCCTTCGAAAGCTTGAACATAGAAAATTAAGATGGTCTTTTCAAGAGGCTTAATATCTTGAGGGAGACTCTTAACCAATTCATTAAATCTTTTGTTAAATCCTTCCATTGTTTCATTTTTTTCCTTATGGCTAGAGTGCAAGGCAGTTAACAAGGAATGGTGATCCCTCTTATCTCCCCATTTATCATTAAAAGCTTCAATGGTTCCCTTAAGGTCTTTAAACTTGTTATCATCCTGTTCCACAAACAAATCAATGGTCTCTTTCGCTAAGGACAAAACAAAGAGTTTCATCTTCACATCTTCATGGTTGTGTGCCATACACCATCTTGCAATACATAAATTGAAATTTCTGATGTGGACTTTAGCACTTGCAACATTGTCTCCTTCAAAAGAAAGCAACTTATCTATAGCATTTTCTGGAACATCATGAGGGTAACCAACAATTTTAGAGAAATCACATGGTCTATAATAATTATCCATTGTTAAGCTTGGTTTACTTGGATAAACAACAAAGGGATATTAGAAGTTGGCTTCTTCTCCAAGACTTGTAAAGATTCTACACGGAGCAAGTTTGTTTAACTTCCTCTAAAAGCCTTTTCAAGATCTAAGAGGAAGCTAAGCAAACCAAAGGGCTCCAGGTAGAATACCTCACTATATATTGTGAAGTGGAATCGCCACTTGGAGAACAAGTTGAAGAAAATCTGACTAACACATCAACATCTCATTGTGACATTTCGTCAATACCTCACTATATATTGTGAAGTGGAATCGCCACTTGGAGAACAAGTTGAAGAAAATCTGACTAACACATCAACATCTCATTGTGACATTTCGTCAAACACTTTGCATGCAAACTAGATTTAATGCCCATCAGAGTTATGATTTACTAGATTTCTGAATAGCAAATCTACTGATAACTTGAACATAAATACACATGCATGCATCCAAATAAATCTAGCTGAAGATAAAATACACATGAGAACACATAGAATTTTAGGGCCAAGCCCAGGGAAAAACCCTCACCTCTGTGAGGTAAAACCCAAGAGAAATTTATTGGAGAGAGAAGATACATTTTACAGAAGAGATTTCATGTTAGAAAATACTGAGAAAAATCACTAAGAAAAGTGCAGCAAACAAGGGAAAAACGTACCAGCAATAAATGCTGCTGTACGGCCTCTTCCTTCAGCAAAAATGTCTAGAAACTCGTGCTAAAACCAGCTGCCTCGATTTCTGTGCACCAATCCTCAATCAGCAAGTACAAAAATCGTTTTATGTGCAGCTGTACAGCTTCCAGCATTAAATGCAGATGTACGGCCTGTACTTTTACTGCTGTACGATCTGTATAATACGGCCTGCTACCTCGTTTTCTATGCTAAACCTTCTGCCTCGTTTTTCTGTGTACTAGCAAGATAAATCTGATCTCTTCTTTCTCTCTGAAATGATCTCTCTCTCCCACGTGTGGTTTCTCTCTTCACTCCCACGTGCCACTGAAAATTTCTCTCTTCCTTGGATCGTACTCTCCTTTTCCCAAAGCTTCATTAAATAAGTGAAAACTCACTTAAAAACCCTAACTAACTGAAACCCTAACCCTAACTTACTTTTCAAGGGTCAAGATTAGATTAGATCTAAGGATCTTTATTAAATGCACATTAAATGTCACTTTAATCATTTAATGCCATTTATTACATTCACATTATTTAATAAAGTCACTTTCACTTTATAAATATAAAGTCACTTTTTAAAATATAAAGTGAACTTAGGAAAATACAAAAAACTATGTCCCCACCAAGACACTACAAAAACGGTGAAGGACCTACTGAGTTACAATAAAAATTAACACAAGTAAACTTCTAATATGGATAAAAGAAAAAATAATTTTAAGTTATTTCATAAATTTTATTAACACTTAAAGAATTAAATTGAACAGTTAAAGAATTAAATCTAAAATTACTTAACTGATGTCAAGACCAAGGACAAAAGACTTGTCCTCGGCAAAGACGCCAAAGATGTTGCCACCTAATACACACTTTATGACACGAGGAAGTCTCCAACCCGCTTTGTGTGCCCTTGGGGGGCAAGTTAAAGCTGGGGACCACTGTCACCAAAATCTACCAACGCCTCCGTTTATCCCAAATCCCAACAGAGCCAAGGGGGGTAGTCCCTACAGGAAGGTTTATTAACAATTTAGTTAAAGGGATTTTATTTTATTAAGGTTACAAAGTTACAAGATCAGTGCCTAGATTAAATGGAGTCAAAAGATTACAAGTTACAAACTTACAAAAGAATTAGGAATGATTATCCACAGTTGTCTAAGCTATAAGCAAGATCTACAATATTAACAATATGAACAATGTAAATGAATTACACAATATGAACAAGTGCTAAAGAATGGTTAAACAAATATACAAGGATACCTGAAAAGAAACAAGATATACACCGGATGAACAAGTTATTATGTCAAAGATCAAACGACAGATTGCTTTCAAGTTACAAGATTAAACAATGTTTTACTTAAGCGTGCCACAGTACTTTAAAGATATTATACCTGAAAGTGCAAGGTACTGAAATGAAATTGAGATGCTTGCAAGATGTACTTGTAAAATGAAAGCCTTGAAAAGCAAGGACTTTGAAGCAAACACAGAAACTGAAATGTGGGTAAGACGTTTTGCAATGTCTCTTGGTTCGTTTTAATAAATTTTATTAAAGTTGAAGTCTTTGATTAAGTTTTAGATCCGGTGGTGTGACTACCCCAATCTAGTATTTCTCAAGTCAAAGAGGGAATGCTGGTGTGCTCAAAACAGTGGAAACAAGTCCACCTGTAGCTCCCAGGTCAAACCCCAATGCCCCGGTGCTCAACAAGGAGGACATAGAACGCCTAGAGACCCCCACGGTCTTCTACTCCAACTAGCTTCCGAGGTCACTATTTTTAATCAACCAGAAAAATAGCAAGATGGATTCCTATTAAACTAGAGCCCCTAAGCCTCTCTACTTTTCATACCCTTACCTGAATTCCCTAAAGCAAGGTAACAGGGGGGAAGAGAATACACGGACAGTTTAGGTTCTATATTTTAAGTAAATTGCAGATTTGCTTTTACAGTAAGCAAAATGAATTACAGAATTAACAAGTTAATAGAGTCAACCTGAGCGTTATCCCTTATGGGAGGTGTCGGTACTTGATCTCTGAACAATTAAGAAATGAAATTGCTTTGTAGGAAAGTAAAAGATTGCAAAAAGTAAAGTGAGCTAATTAAGATTTCCTAAAGCCCCTAAGCCTTTCCGCTTTTCATACCTTTGATCCGAGTTCCCTAAAAGGAGATAACGGAGGGCAGAGGATACATGGACAGTTTAGGTTGTATATTCCTTCAAAATAGTAAACTAAGTGATAGAAAATAAAGATCTAACTAAATGCTTTGTTTGGAAAAGAAATGCTTGAAAGTAAACTAATCTAAACAAAATATACTAACCACACGTCAATCTCCCTAAAGGAGAAGGTGGGTTAAAAAAACTGGAAAAATATTAGATCTACTTGAAAATGAAATCACAGCTACTTATCTACTTCCTACCTAATTACAATATGATTACAAATTACTTTGAAAGCTTTTAGAGAATACCCACGAGGAGACTCTCCCGAGGCTTACAAATAGCTAGAAAATAGAGTAAGAAGATAAGAGGTTGAACCATTTTAAAACCGGTTGCAAGTTGAGGTGTTTTTGATGTGATTTGGGCATAACCTCCCCTTGCAAACTGTAAAACCTGCTAAAAACCAACAAGCTTCGCTTGCTGAAAAATGACAGGAAACTCAAAAAGAAGTTAGAAAATGTTAGTATAAAAATACAGAAATTTTACAGTAAAAATCTAGGTTTTAAAAAATCAGAAAATTGAATATTAGAGTGTTGAAAATTGCATTTCCAGCCACCTAAAACACAGTAAGAAGTCAAATCTGAAATATATAATAAAAATTTAACATGGATCTATTAAAGAAAACTAGATTTTGCTACTAAACAATAACAAAAATACTAGTTCCTAAAACAGAAAACAAGATTAGAGATTAAAGCCTTGGAGGGAGAACTTTTCCAAGCTTGGATCCCTGCAAAGAGTTTAGCTAAAGCTGCAAAACTCACACATTGAGATGAGACCACCATAAATCATGCAAAAACCTTTGCAAAATCTTACAATGTTAATCACAAGTGCAAATAGAAAAACTTTTACCTACAAGTCTCTCCACAAAAACCTTTGTGGAGAGCTTCTATGATAAATAATGCAACAATAACCAACCATAAATAGTTACCTCACTCTTCAAGCCACAAAATGGGTGTACCAACAAATATATCCTCCAAAGATTGATGTATTATAAACCCCAATAGGGCAACAACATTACAATAGCCAAAGAAAACTTGAGAGAAAAGAATAGAGAAGAGAGGGAGAAGAGAGAGTATTTTGAAAGCATAACCATGCTCCAAATAATCATCATAAAATGAGAGGAGAGGCCTCTCTTTTATAGTTGAAAAAATCTCAAACCCACTCCCAAATCAAGGGTCCAAAACATAGATCTAAACTCTAGCTCTCCTCCACTTTTAGATCTAGGTTTGTTGACTTTGCAAGCCATCCACCAATCATAAGCAAGGGTGTCTCTTCAAATCAATGGTCAAAAATATATATCCATGTCACAATGAAGCCTAACCCTTAGGTCTAGGGTTTCCATGACTCAAGTGGGGCCCCTTTTTGACTCAAATTTTAATTTTTTATCTTTTATTTTTTATATTTTATTTAATCTTTTATTTTTTATCTTTTATTTTTAAAATTTTATCTTTTTATTTTTTATTTTTATCTTTTATTTTATCTTTTATTTTTTATCTTTATTTTTTTTTATCTTTTATCTTAATCTTTTATTTTTTATTTTGATCTTATATTTATTTTTATTTTTTTTATCTAGGGCTTCCTTTGACTCAAATTTTGATTTTTATTATTTTTATTTTTTAATCTTTTATTTAATCTTTTATTTTTTATCTTTTATTAAGACAAGAGAGGCGCCCCACTTAGGAGATCTTCAAAAATTTATTTGACCATGGAGGGGTTTATTTAAATGAAAATTTGACTATGCTTAGTCACCCCCCAAACTTAATTACCATGGCCTTATTTGATTTTTTCCTTCAAAATTAAATAATTTAATTTTTCACCCTAGGAAATTAAATTAATTTCCTACAAAAAAAATCTGTCTTAATTAAAATTGGTCTAACTTCCTAACCCCTTGTCAAAATGACATGGGACTTGAACCAATGGCTTAGAGGGTGTCATAGCATTTTCATTTACATTCATAGCCCCTATTACAAAATGCCAAGGTTCAAAAAATTACCTTATTACATCAAAATTTAATTAATTAAGCACCAAATGATAAAATTAATTAATTAGGAAAAAATCAAAATAAAAATTGAAATCCTAACAAAATTCCGCAAGACTACATGGGCTTGATTATCAGAACGCCAATTCACCACTTTGGAGGATTGATGAGTGAAAAACCCAACCAATTAAAATTGTTAATTAACAAAATTAACTAGAAGGGGAAAAAACACTCGGTGAAGAGGATTTCCCTAATAATAAAGTCCATAGTGACATCCTTAGATGAATGACCCATGCTGACATATAAAGTTACATTAATTATACCACGCAGGGGAACGGACATTTCGTGTACAAAAGGGGCAGAAATGCCCTACTGAGTGAAAAATCCCTAGGATTTTTCCATGGTGCAAATTGTACAATATGTACATCTACAATGTACATGACGTTGCCACCTAGTTGATATGGGTGGGCAACACATAGATTGCTAGACATTGTGAAGATAAAGGCACTCCTTCATTTGGACACCTATTAGTGTTTAGGGGTGGCATCTTTGTGGTATGAATTTGATCACCATCTTGATCACCCATTAGTTCATCCTCCAAGTGCTTTAATGCTATGGTTCCATCTTCTAAATTCACCTCCATTGGATTGGTACCGCGAATCAAATATGTTCTATCATTCTTCGTTGCATCACAATAATGGGACAATAACATCAAGTTGTAGTGCCTGATTCACATTCAAGTTGTTTCTCTTCACGTTGTGGACGAAGTTGTAGGTGCTCCAACACCTCTTTGCAAAATAAGTGTTGACAACCTCTGAAAGCACCCTCAAGACCAATTTATGCAAATATCTAGGTAGAGGATCCATGCATGTTCCACCATTCGATAGGACTCAACCTATCTCGATCTTTGGTTGCATGCATGTTACCAAAGACTCTATGTTCACTGATGTATTTGCTAAATTCACTTCATACTTGAGTACACTCCTCATCAAGGGCCAACTTGTCTAATGCAAGCATATACCTATTCTGCACCTATGGAATTGTGTGTGGCTTTCTCCTAACTTTACTCCAACCGTTGGTTGGGCCAACTAAGATGGAGAATAATATTTTGGTGTAAGGACATATGCTAGGGCATGGAGTGAAACATTCATATTATCCCACCTTTTGACCACGTGTTTATGAATATAAACATACAAGATTGAGCACCTCCCTGCTCAACAATGTCTTTGATTTGGCCAATCGTGTTATCCACTTGCTCACACACCTCCCCAATCTCTGTTTGATATGTATTTTCAAACAGAATCATACTATGAATTGTCTTGGTGAATTGCATAACATACCTAACCTATGCCCAAAACTGACCATCAAGAATCGTTTCCTCCACCTCTTGAAATGCATGTCTATTAGATGTGCTTGCATCTTTGTCCTTCAAAACCTACCATGAATCACTTGAGACCATACTAGCCAATGCTTCTCTTACCTTCAAAGCCACCTAAAGGTGGGGTAGTAGCTAACAAATCTGGTCTTTGCATTCTTCCATAGCTCCAACTTAGAGTGCTTACGAAAAATGTGGTGGGCCATGCTATGGTTGGTAATAAATTTTATCATTTCTTCCCTCTCTTATGCAAGGCACCAATCCATCTATAATTATGGCCCTCCATCTTAACAATATCATGCATTAAAAGGTTCAATGTGTGAACCAAACACACTGACCAAAATATGTTAGGGCACATATCCTTAATTTTTGCTCTTGCTGGCTTACAATTAGTAGCATTTTCAGAGATGACTTGAACGACATTGTATGGCCCAATCTATTGAATCGTTTTAAATGTAGGTTCTGCGATATTAATACCAGTCTTGTAGGGATCTATATAGTCATCGGATGAAAGGAAGACCGCACTACTTGTAGACACACCAAGAATTTGTCAATGGCTTGCCTTTCACATTTGTCCAACTATCAGATAAAATGGATACCCCGTAGTTGTTCCAAGAGCATTATTGACTTTGGCTCTTTCCTTGTCAAGTCCCACAATTCTAGCTTTGTCATACCTGAGGCTCATGTATTCCTTAAGGGGCATCATTAATGGCTTGTACCATTTCATGCAACCATTAATGGCTTGTACCATTAAAAACACATCACCCCTGCAACCTTGGTCAAAGAAATCTATAATGTTATTTCCATAGGTAAAAGTCCACTACTATTGGGGGATGAGGATTGACTACCAAACATTTTGTGTAAGGCCTTAGAATCGACCCTTGATTTCTTAGATTTGTTTTGAGTGGTCTCTTCTGCTTGCTTGTATTTGTTTCTCTCTTTCCCAACACTGTCACGGGTTGACTCCAATAGTCTTACCTTCATTCCATGCCATAATCCCAAAAAGATGCTTTCTCACACGGATATATAAAACTTTGTAATCTTTAGTACAATGGAGCCATAGAAACTTTGCAGTTCCACCCCTTTTCCCTCCCCAAAGCCTTGCCACATACTTCAACAAAGGTGTTGTATCTTTTTGTTTTTGTCCCTCATCACTCTCAACTTCATTATCATCATCTCCTTCCACTTCTTCCTACTCTCCACGAAATGCACCATCCACGGCAACTAGACATATCTCGACAAGGCTGTATAATTATATCTCCTCGTCCACACATATGGTGTCATTTATGTATTGGTCCCATCTCTTGAAAGTACCCTCCTTGTACCCTAGGTCTTTTTGAGATATGACACATGTTAAGTTTTCTTAATTGCTTAGATGATATCTTAAAACAATTTTCAATAGTAGGATTACTGAAAGAACAACAAGCACAGTAACACAAAGATTATGTATCTTTTGTGGTCCCCGATGGTCCTACCGGGAGAACCACTTGTATTATCTTGTACCTCGATGCTTCTAATCGGAAGAACTAATAAGAGTCATGAGTTTGTCCCCTCTAATTGTAAAGGTGGGTCATTAGCACCCCAATGTGGTTACTTGAGCCTACATGTGTAACTCGAGCCTACATGATTAACTCAAGCCTACATGTCGGATGAGTTAATTGAAGTGAACGGATGAATATAAATAGAGGTGTAGCTCTCCTCATTTGAGCACACACTCTCACTTGTGTAGCGCATTAGTGGAGACGAGAAGTAGCTGGAGAAGGAGGAGGATCAGGCTTTGATCTCCTTGCTGGTTTTATCTTTTATCTTTTATCTTTTTGGGGCATCTATATTGAGGAAGCTTTTGCTGGGTTTTTCCCTTTAGGGTTTTCCCAGGATAAATCTTCTTGTTCCTTTTGTATGGTTGTGCTTGTCTATCTTTCAGTGATCCTGTTTATATGCTTTTGTTATGAAAATGAAATGAAGTACTGATGTCTTAGCTAAACATATGAAAACTTAACATGGTATCAGAGCCACCCTGAAAAGAAGACATTGTGCAGCTACAGAATCTAGGGCTTCTTACTTTTTGGTTCTCTCTCCACAATCGATCAGCAAAAGAAAGCTAGGCTGACTCTCCATTGAAGGGCACATCTTTCTGTCGAAGTGGAATTCGATTCCGAGCATTTTCAGTTTTCGGTGTGGGAAATTAGGGCTTCTTGCAGAAGAAGAATTTTTGAGTGAGCCCAACATAGGATTGCTCTCCTCATCAAAATCGAAGTTTAGAGAACTGGATCAAGATTTTTGGTTGGGTGAAACTCGGGGAAAGTCAAACGCTAGTTTGACCCGGAGCTAGAAAAACCCTAAATACTAAAACTGCTAAGTTTTGGTATATTCGCTATATCCCAATATTGGCGAAGGTTCAGGAGCTGAAAATTGCAGAGACCGAAGATTTAATCCTGATGAACACTGTGTCCAAAATTCAGCCTCAGATTCGCTATATTCTAGGAGATATGATCCCTCCAAGTTAGGGTTCCAGCCTCTTCCAGAATTCATCCCTAAACAGGACACCTAGGGAAAATTGCTATAGCTTGGGCTACAGAGGTCCAAATGGAATTTTTGAAGCTATTCCAGAAAGAGCACGGACTGTACTTTCTGTGGTCCGAATTTCAAAACCTAAAGATGAACCAGTGACACGTGGCATGCCGTACAATTTCACTATTCTGAACAGTCCTGTAACAGGTCACCTTGGGAAAATGATCATAAATCCCAATTGGTGAAACCAATTCTGATGAAACCTGTGGTGTTGGATCAGGGACATGCGAGGTTACCTCAGTGCGAAATTGCAGACACAGAGGAGCAGTAACTTCGGAGATATCACAGAAACAGTAACAGGCATTTCTGCAGAAGAAATTGGAAAACTAGGGCTTCCTGTTCCGAGAGCTTCCCTCCACTGTTTTCAGAAAAGGAATACATTGGCAGCTCCATTTGAAGAGATCTATCTTTCTATCCAATCAGATCTGAAAGATTCCAAGTTTTGAAAATTAGGGTTTCTCTGACAAACCCTAGATCAGCCAGCTCCGCAAGCAGGACGGACACCTCAAATCTGTAAGATCTAATCTTTTGCTATTTGCATTTGAAGTTCTCATTTCAAAGTGATCTATCACATCAGCTTGATGATAAGCTTGGTAAAGTTGAAAAATTCCAAGCATGAAAGTATTTGATCCCTCTAAAGAAAATGAATTGGACACCTACATGAATAGAGAGGTTCCAGTTCTAGAGGGAGATGAGCCTCAAAGCCTTACACAAGAAGAACTTGATCAAGGCCAAGAAGATCATTATTGATTTAATCACGGATCAACTTGTACCACAAGTGTCTTCCCTAAACACACCGAATATGTTTGATTCCTTGATCCAGCTATTTGAAGATAAGAACATAATTCAGAAGATGGATTTGAGAAAACAGTTGAAGAATGTGAAGATCCAGAATGCATAACATCTTGAAGCGGTAGAAGAAGAAGAAGCAGAGAATGTAGAAGTGGTGGTAGCCACCTTGAATGGCCTCCCATGATCATGGGATTCATTCATGCGAGGAATGTGTGCCAGAAGGAAGTGATTACTTTCAGTTGTCTTTGGGAAGAAGAAGAAGCTCGTCTCATAAGAAAAGAAGAAGAAAGATGGGAGCAAATTGAAGATCAAGCTCTCACCATTCAAAGAAGATCCCTCAACCGATGAAGAATATGAAGAACTCAATTCTTGACGAACCTCTTATCCATCTTATCATTTGGATAAGAAATGATGATTTCATGAATGAAGAAGATGATGAAGGAGAATGATCAAGAAGGACTCTACCCACAAAACAAACAAAAGATAAGTATTCAATTGTCATTTAATGATATTGTTTTGTTATGCATATTCAGTTGATGTGTTATGCATAATAGATTGTTTGCATTAATGACTGTATACTACTAATATGCATGTGATCGGTAAGTAGCTCATGGTGCTATACATCTCTCCATTGCTACTTATCTAGAATGAAACCTCTTTACATGACATATTGGATTAATGCACAATCTCAATGATGTCATCTAGAAAGTTTCTGTGAGATATGGATGAATGTTGTATTGGCTAAACAGTTGCATGATGCATAAGAATTTGTCGTTATGCATATGTTTTATGAAATAGTTCTAACCATGCAATTGTTGCATTTGAATTGTAGGAAAGGTCCTGAACAACCTCCTACAAGAAAACAAGGATGAGACTTGTTCCGAAGAACAAGTGATGACAATTCAATAAACATGAATCTGAAGCTCCCAGGGTTAAAGACACCATGACGAAAGAAAGAGCTTCAGAGAGCAGTAGATCCACCTCGAAGGATGAAGACCACCATGGGTATAAGAGATAACTCAAGATGAAGAAAAGAATGCTATGATCAAAGAATAACAGGGGATCATGGGGAATGATGTATACGATATGATTTCAAGACATTAAGGGAAGTACGTAGTATCTTCCATATGGATCTACAAGAACAAGTGTACAAAGCAAAGGTTCATGATTTGCCTCAGAAAGAATAGACTATGACATGACATACTCTATTGACAAGTATATATCAAGCATAGAGCCACCTGTACAGAATGAAGAAGGAAGATGATACTCCACTTCAGGGGGAGTGACTACAGAAGATATCTAAGTTCGACATGGTACGACATGATGGACAGCTTCCTACTGGATCAAGACTTTACCAAGAGTAAAGAGGGTTCCAACCTTCAAGGTTGAATGCAGAAAACTAGGATATGTTGATGACCCGACAAGACGAATTCATGGAAGATGTTATGATGAAAGAATACTAGAATGATGTTTGGGATACAGTTCCCAAACCAGAAGGAAAGAGTATAGTATCCTCCAAATGGATATGCAAAATAAAGCATGCAGTTGACGGAAGTATTGAGAAGTATAAAGCAAGATTTGTGGCCAGAGGTTTCTCTCAGAAAGAGGGAATTGATTATGAAGAAGCATTTGCCCCAGTAGCACGGTATACTTCAATTAGAGCTACCACGGCACTTGCATCCATGATGAAGTGGGACTTACACCAGATGGATGTGAAAACAGCTTTTCTAAATGGTGTGATCAAAGAAGAAGTATACATAGAACAGCTATAAGGATTTGAAGTTGAAGAAAGACATACTCACGTATGCAAGTTAAAGAAGGCATTATATGGTCTTAAACAAACTCCTCGAGCTTGGTATGAAAGAATAGATGGTTTCTTGTCGAGCATGGGCTTTACCAAAAGTAAAGTTGATCCTAACCTTTATCTCAAGGTTGTAGAAGATGAACTTGTCATCCTGTTATTATATGTGGATGGCTTATCCTTGACAGGAAATGAGAAACAGGTAATGGAAAGCAAGAAGAAACTAGCAGAAGAATTTGAGATGAAAGACCTTGGGTTAATGCATTATTTCCTAGGTCTGGAAGTATGGCAAAGTTTAGAAGAAATCTTTCTCAACCAGGGAAAGTATGCAGTATTGAAGAGATTCAATATGTTGGAATGCAAAGTCATGGCCACACCCATGGACTCCAACCTGAAGCTGTTAGCTAATGACTCATCAGAGTTAGTGGATATGACTCATCATTGGGTCATTGATGTACTTAACAAATACCAGACCAGACATTTGTTTTGCTGTGAACACCTTAAGTCAATATCTTGTTCAACCAAGACGGGTTCACCTAGTAACTGCAAAACATGTGATGAGATATCTGAAAGGGACTATAGACTTTGGTTTATATTATGATGGTAGCCATGAGTATAGATTGTATGGCTACACAGATGCAGATTGGGCTGGAAGTATCTCAGACAGGAAAAGCACATTAGGTAGATGCTTTTGTTTAGGGTCTGCTATGAGTTCATGGTTTAGCAAGAAACAGTCCAGTGTTTCTCGTAGCATGGCTGAAGCAGAATATATAGCAGCTTGCTCTGCTAGTTGTGAAGCCATATGGCTTCGGAAGTTGCTGTCAGGATTATTCAATCTAGAGTTGGACACTACCGTAATTCTATGTGACAACCAAAGCTGTATAAAGATGACAGAGAACCCTGTGTTCCACGACAGATCAAAGCACATAGAAATTAGGTATTTCTACATTCGAGACATGATGCAGAAAGGAGCCATAAAGCTCCAGAATGTGAGTACTGATGAACAGGTTGCTGATGTGTTGACGAAACCTTTGTCCTCAGTGAAGTTCAAATACTTTCAAGACAAGCTTGGTGCGGTTCGAAAGGGTCTTCCCCGAAAGGGGGAGTAATGATGTTGCAGTGGGATTGTATCATCCTTGGGCACTTACCCAAAAGTGACCCAGAGACCTCGGTCTTCGAGAATGAAAAAGGATTGTATCATCCCGAGACATATGTCCAGAAGTGATTCGATGAACTTCAGTCATCGAGAAGGTGGTAGGATTGTATCATCCTTGGACTTCGGTTCAGAACGGATCCGGTGAACTTCGATCATCAAGAAGGTGGTAGGATTGTATCATCCTTGAACTTCGGTTCAGAACGGATCCAGTGACTTCGGTACTCGAGAACGTGTGTTGATCCCATAATTCCTAGAGGAAGGATTGTCTGAGTTCCACAACTGTGTTGATCCCGTAATTCCGAAAGGAAGGATCATTAGTAACTCCGTAAAGACCTAAATCCCGTAATTCCGAAAGGAATGATCATTGACTTGATCCCGTAATTCCAATAGGAAGGATTGTCTGAGTTCCACAGATGTGTTGATCCCGTAATTCCGAAAGGAATGATCGTTAGTAACTCCGTAAAGACCTAAATCCCGTAATTCCAAAAGGAAGGGTCGTTGGTAGCTCCGTAAAGACTTGATCCCGTAATTCCAACAGGAAGGATTGTTTGAGTTCCACAACTGTGTTGATCCCGTAATTCCGAAAGGAAGGATCATTAATAACTCCATAAAGACCTAAATCCCGTAATTCCGAAAGGAAGGATCATTGACTTGATCCCGTAATTCCAATAGGAAGGATTGTCTGAGTTCCACAGATGTGTTGATCCCGTAATTCCGAAAGGAAGGATCGTTAGTAACTCCGTAAAGACCTAAATCCCGTAATTCCAAAAGGAAGGATCGTTGGTAGCTTCGTAAAGACTTGATCCCGTAATTCCAACAAGAAGGATTATCTGAGTTCCACAGATGTGTTGATCCCGTAATTCCAATAGGAAGGATTGAGTGAGTTCCACAAATGTGTTGATCCTGTAATTCCAAAAGGAAGGATCGTTAGCAACTCCGTAAAGAACTAAATCCCGTAATTCCGAAAGGAAGGATCGTTAGTAGCTCCGTAAAGATTTCATCCCGTAATTCCAAAAAGAAGGATCGTCTGAGCTCCACAGATGTGTTGATCCCGTAATTCCGAAAGGAAGGATCGTTAATAACTCTGTAAAGACCTAAATCCCGTAATTCCGACAGGAAGGATCATCTGAGTACCACAGACATGTTGATCCCATAATTCCGAAAGGAAGGATCATGTTGATGTTTTGATGATGTTGATGTTTTGATGATAATGATGTTTTGATGATGATGATGATGTTTCTGATCGAAAGATCAGATGTTGCTGATGATGATGATGTTCTCTCATTGAAAGATTAGAATATGATGATGATGCTGTTGCTGACGATGATGATGTTCTCTGATCGAAAGATCAGAATATGATGATGATGATGTTTCTCTGATCGAAAGATCAGAAGTTGCTGATGATGATGTTCTTTGATCGAAAGATCAGAATATGATGATGATGATGTTTTCTGATCGGAAGATCAGAAGTTGCTTATGATTATGATGTTGCTGATGATGATGATGTTTTCTGATCGAAAGATCAGAATGCGATGATGATGATGATGTTTCTGATCGAAAGATCAGAATGTGATGATGATGAGATCCTGATGCCGTATTATCAAAGTATGATGATGATGACGTACTGATTGAAAGATCAGAATATGATGATGAGTTGATGTTAGAGTATGATGATCGGCTAATGATGTTTCTGATCGAAAGATCAGAGGCTGATGATAATGATTATTCTGATTGAAAGATCAGAGTGTGATGATGATGATATTTTGATGTTGATATTTTGATGATGATGATGTTGACGTTTTCATGATGTTTTCATGATGATGTTTCTGATCGAAAGATCAGAGTATGATGATGATGTTGTTGCTGATCGAAAGGCCAAAGTGCTAAAGATGATGTTGCTGATCGAAAGGTCAAAGTGTTGAAGATGATGTTGCTGATCGAAAGGTCAAAGTGTTGAAGATGTTGTTGATCGAAGCAGTCAAAGTATTAATGATGATGAAGACTGAAGATTGAAGATGAAGACTACATAATGTTGAAAAGCTTCCAATGATTTATAGATGTATTACCCTGATGATGTTGACGATGTCCTCAATCTCTCTCCTACTATTGTTGTTGTTGATGTTGTTGTAGAATACCTTTCTCGTTAACGGGGAGTGTAGAAATATTGTAACTTCGAAAAATATTCTATATGTATATTTTGTGGTCCCTAATGGTCCTACCAGGAGAACCACTTGTATTATCTTGTACCCCGATGCTTCTAATCGAAAGAACTAATAAGAGTCATGAGGTTGTCCCCTCTAATTGTAAAGGTGGGTCATTAGCACCCCAGTGTGGTTACTTGAGCCTACATGTGTAACTCGAGCCTACATGTCGGATGAGTTAATTGAAGTGAACGGATGAATATAAATAGAGGTGTAGCTCTCCTCATTTGAGCACACACTCTCACTTGTGTAGCGCATTAGTGGAGAAGAGAAGTAGCTGGAGAAGGAGGAGGATCAGGCTTTCATCTCCTTGCTGGTTTTATCTTTTATCTTTTTGGGGCATTTATATTGAGGAAGTTTTTGCTGGGTTTTTACCTTTAGGGTTTTCCTAGGATAAATCTTTGTGTTCCTTTTGTATGGTTGTGCTTGTCTATCTTTCAGTGATCCTGTTTATGTGCTTTTGTTATGAAAATGAAATGAAGTACTGATGTCTTAGCTAAGCATATGAAAACTTAACAGAGGAAACCACAAGGGAGAAAACCCCGCAAAACTTCCTCAGTATAGATTCTAGAACTCAACCAGAGCAACGTAAAACCCAAGACAACTGCTTCTCTCTTCTTCCTTGTGCACTTGTTCTTCTCTCTTGCAAACTTGCTTGAGTGAGTGTATACAAATGAAGGGGAGTGCCTCCCTATTTTTATTTATCTTTTGACTTGACCTAGAACTTAGCAGGGTTGACTTGTCTAACTGATAGGGTCGACTTGTTTATTAAGACACCAAAAATAATATTTATTACAATGACACTTGGGTACTATTGACCCTACTTACATTCTTGGGGCAGTATCTTGGTGAGTTCTCTGGTAGATCCATCTAGGCATTTTGTCTAACTTACTAACCCTTTCGAGTCAACAAGCCTAGTCAGACAGATGGATCTTCTTGGGGACCAACAATCCTTGTTCTGGCTTACTAACCCTCTTGGGCTAAACAGGCCTAGCCAGACATACTAATCCCCCTAGGATCAACAGGCCTCGTCTGACTTACTAACCCTTTCGAGCCAACAAGCCTAGCCAGACTTACCCTACTCTAGGTTGAGCTACCACCACTGCATCCTTCTACTATCTTCTTCACTCCCTCTTTTGAGGGGGTTCCTTTCGGACTATTGAAATACTGAGAGGGGGGTGAATTAGTATTTGCACAATAATAAAAATTTTAATCAAGAGCAAGTTGCTAATCACCAATCATAGCATATCATCAATGTACATGAAAATAAAAAGATGCACAGTACACAATATTTTCACGTGGAAAGCCAAGTCCTAGGGGTAAAATCACAAAATCCTTTTTAAAAATTAATTTGACCCAACAACAACTGAGGTAAACAAATTTAATACAACTTTTCCATCTACAACCGGAAGGGGCTACAACCCCTTAGGCTTCGTCAGCTACAACTGACAAGCTGCAACAACAACTTAACTCATAAGATTGTGAGCCCTAGCACCACCCTACCACCCTCAAGAAAAAGAGGACTAAACCTGTGGACCTGTTAAAACCAATCACTGAACTTCCTACTGCTGATAACATCTACTCTCTAATCATTGCCATACATTGTTCATGTACATCATTGTGTACCTCGTCATACCCAGTCACTCATCACGTAGTTCTGCTCTGCTTTCACTGATCATAAGGTATGCATGCATCATCATAGGGTATGCCTCATTGTCTTCGGGTATGCATCCTCATCAAATATATATCATCATCGTGTATGCATCATAGAGTGTATGTCATAGTGCATAGGAGAGCATCATCACACCATAGCATGCATGTTCAACATAATGTGTACATCAAGTATAGGAGTGCATCATCACATGCATTATCATCATACAGTGTATCAAATCATAGCATGCATCGTCATAGTGTGTACATCATAATGTATAGGAGTGCATCATCATTTCATGGCATATAATGGACTTACTTCACACATCAATATACCATTGGATTCATTTTACATCACTGTACATACCACTATATACATTGTACATCATTGTTCACACATTTGACTGATAAACTGTACATACATACCTCGATTAGTGCATCATACTTGGGGCTGTGTGTATCATCTATAGAAGACCCCAAACAAGACGTGTGGACTTGTTTACAAGCTGAGAGGAAGACAAACCCTGGATTGTAAGCAGCAGCAAACTCAGACCTCAAACCTCAAACTCAAACTATATTGCCCAAAACTCGGATTGTTATAAACTTGCAAGTTTGGACTGTGTGAAGACTTATGAATTGGTAAAAAGGTCTACAAATTATCAGCCCAAAACTCGGATTGTTCAAGCAGACTTAGGACTGTTGCTTTACCCAAAATTCGGACTGTATGTTGGTAAGAAGGCAATAGCATCAACTAGACTGTTTTAAGACCCCAAAAAAGTTCATCTCTGTGGCAAATTCAAAAGAAGGTTGCCTTAGTTCACTGTCTATTAGCACATTGAAATGATGATTGAATTGTGGCATTCCTCTATTGTTGTTGTGCAACCTTTACCCTGAATTATCTTCCTCAGACCAGCAAAAAACTCAGTCCAAAAAAAAACTACCAAGTATTGCATTGTTTGTGATTTTGATTATGACACTATTTTGGTGTATAAATACTCAAAATAGGCGTTGAGAGAAAGAGCAACTAGGGCCGACTTCATGAGGTTTGATTTATTTATTTAAAAAAAAATAACGCCAACGTTGGAAGAATTAGGTTGCCCGACTTCACCAATTGGACCATTCAACACTTTTAAGCCACTACAACCATTGGCTTGTGGGTTTAAGGGTCACAAAATGAGGACTTCAAAGACCTCATCATGGGCTCAAAAGGGCATCATTATGTTTTAAGGGCAAGGCATACATTATAGGATCAAATTCTAGTTTGTGAGTTTAGGGACCAAAGGTAAGAGTTGTAGGGTTTGTTGTTAGGTCATCAAACTCATCCCAATAAGGGTGTGCTTTACTAACCACCAAGAACCCCAACATCATAACCATAAAGGTGTGGGGCGTACCTAGACTTCTCCTAGGGTACCATGACCTCATTAAAACACAAATGACCATTGAATGGGTCATTTGGCCTAATGCAACTTCTTCAACCCACCAAGAACACTTTCTAGGGTACTAGGGCATAGGTTGTGTAACTGGGGAACCAAAGAAACAGCTGGGGAACCAAAAAAGTTACTTAGAGGAACTTAGACACACTAAACGGTGTACAGGGCTTTTTCCATTGTCCTGAGGGCTCCAAAGGCTTTAGACTTTGTCTTGGACAAGTTCAAAAGGTCTCCTTTGACATTGAAAGACTTCTAACCCTGAAGGGCTCCTCAAGGGGCACCAAGACACACCTGTTGGCATCAATGACAATTTAGTCAACAATCTCCGCCTTTGTCACTGATAACAACTTCAAAGCTCCCGCTTGGAGTTGTTGATGTATTTGTAACTTCGGAAGATATTCTAATGTATATTATCATTGTATGTTGTTGTACCCCCATTCGGGATGTGTGTTACCCCTTTACGGGATGTCTAAATTGTGTCTAAACCTTGAGGTACAAGCTCCGTTGCAATTCAGGGCAATAGTCCCCAGTGTAACATCATTTAATATGTAATTGTGGTCTCTCTAGGAGAAGTGGGCCCCATGTGAGATGACATGTAGGCTTGAGTCTTATATTTGGTCAGTGACTTGAAAGGGTATAAATAGGGAGGCACTCTCCCTCATTTATACGCACCTCACACACTCTCTAAGGTGCATGAGAGAGAGAGACAGTCAGAGGAGGAGAGAAAGATAGCTGCTGAACATTTCTTATTACTGCTTTTGATCATCTTAATATTCTGAAGAAGTTTGCGGGGTTTTCTCCTTTATGGTTTCCCCGATAAAAATCTTTGTGTCTTGTGTATCTTTTATATCTTATGTATTTTGTTGTACTTGTTATTCTTTCAAATAAAGATCCTAGATAATCTAATCAGATCTGAAGAAAATCTAACTTGGTATTAAGGCCTCTTTGAAAGAAGGCACTGTGCAGCTACGGGAACTAGGGCTTCCGAGTTGAAGGTGTTCTCTCCATAGATCATCAAGCAAGGAGGGCTAGGCTAACTCGGCTCACTAGGGCGCATCTACTGGTGGTATCAGTTTCTGAATCAGAGAAGTTTCATTTTACTGTCGAAATACAGCTCCAATGGCAGCTAATGTAAATTAGGGTTTCATGCTTGAAAACCCTAGAAGACTGAATTTAGTAATCCTAGCACTTTCGCTATAACGCGAGATTGGATAAGGCTCAGAAGCCGAAATTTTTACAGGCTGAAGAGAAATTCGTGTTGTACACTATGTAAAAGCTTCAGCCTCAAATTCATTATACTTCAAAAGATATGGTTCCTCCAAATCAGGGTTCCGGCCTCCTCCAGAATACAGTCATAAATAGCTGATCTAGGGAGATTTGTTATTTCTCAGCATAGGAAGCTCCAAACAAAATTTCGCAAGATGTTGCAGGTAGGAGATAGACTGTAGTTTCTGTGGTATGCTTTCCAGACCAAGAATGTGAAACAATGAGACGTGGCAGTCCGTACAAGTTCGCTATGTTGAACAGTCCCCAAAATAGTCACCTTGGGAAAATTCGAATAAGTCCCACTTGGAGATTCCATTTCTGCTCTAACCTGTGGGGTTGGAAACAAGACTTATCATGCTATCACAATAAACAGTTTCAGACCTTAAGGATCCAAAACTTTGAAGATACAGCAAAATCAATATCAGTCAATTCTGCAGAAGAAATTGGAAAACTAGGGCTTCTTGTTCCGGGAGCTTCCCTCCACTATTTTCAGAAAAGGAGTACATTGGACAGCTCGCCTTGAAGAGGCCCATATTTCTATCCAATCAAAAGTTTGAAATTCCAAGTTTTGAAAATTTGGGTTTCTCTTACAAACCCTAGATCAGCCAGCTCTGTAACCAGAACGGACACCTCAAATCGGTAAGATCTAATTTTTTTCTATTTACATTTGAAGTTCTCATTTCAAAATGACTAATCACACTAGCTTGATGAAAAGCTTGGTGATGTTGACAACTTCCAAGTATGGAAGTATAGGACCTCCGTGATCCTTGAAGAAATTGACTTGAACCAGTATTTCAGTAAGGAAGTTCTAAGAGCTAGAGGGAGATGAGGCTAAGGCTAGAGCCAAGAGAATCATTCCAGATTCTATTAAAGATCATCTCATCCCTCATGTGTCATCCTTGAAAAGACCAAAAGGAAGTGTTCGATGTTATGATGAAGCAATTGAAGAAGAACAAGATATTGTTCTATCCACCTTGAATGGCCTCCCAAGATCATGGGATTCATTCATTTGAGAAATGTGTGCAAGAAGGAAGTGATTACCTTCAGCAGACTCTGGGAAGAGTGCACACAAGAAGAAGCTTGACTCATAATAAGAGAGGAGAACATGGGAGCAACTGAAGATCAGGCTCTCACAATTCAAAGAAGATCCCTCAAGCGATGAGGAATATGAAGGACTCAATACTTGAAGAACCTCTTATCCATCTTAGCATTTGGATAAGAAATGATGTTGTTATGAATGAAGAAGATGATGAAGCTGAAGGCTCAAGAAGGAGTCTACCCACGAAACAAATAAAGGTAAGTATTCAATTGTCATTTCATAATATTGTTTAGTTATGCATTTGTTTATATTCAGTTGATGTGGTATGCATGTTTGAGTATTTGCATTTATACTACTGAATTGCACATGATGGGTAAGAAGTCAAATGATGTTCTACAACATTCCATTACTACTTATCTAGATTGAAACCTCTTTGTTGGCATATTAGGAGTAGTACACATTCTTAATAACATTAGGGTAGAATGCATCTAGAAGTTATTGTATGTATACATGATATGGATGAATGTTGTAGCATTGGCTAAAATAGTCGCATGGCTATGTGACATATATTTGTCAATATTAATATGTTTTGGAAATTATAATATGTTTCTAATCATGCAAATGAACTTGACTTGTAGATCATTCCAAAGAACAAATAACGACAGTTCAAAGAGGAACCTGGAGCTTCCCAGGCCAAAGACACCATAGCGAAAGAAAGAGCTTCAGAAGAATATAAAGAGAACGGTAGATCCACCTCGAGAGATGAAGACCACCTTAGGCACGAGAAATAATCCAAGATGAAGAATAGCATGACGATGCTTCCAAAGAAAGAAAGAGGCCTCAGACACACCCTAGTTATGTTACACTATTGAGCAACATCATTGATGTAGAGCCTTTCAGCTATGAAGAAGTAGACAAGAAGAAAGGGAAGGAGACTATGATCAAAGATTACTAGTTCAAGAAGAATGATGTCTAAAGGAAGTCCGTAGTGTCTTCCATATGGATCTACAAGATCCAACATGCAGTAGATGGGAACATCGTGGGATACAAGGCAAGAAAGAAGGCATAGACTACAAAGAGACATTTGCACCAATGACGAGTAAAGTATACGTAGAGCAGCCACTGGGAGTTGAGACACGTGACAGGCAGACTCGTGTGTGCAAATTAAAGAAGGCCTTTTACGAGCTCAAAAGGCACCCATGGGATAGAACATACAGTTACATAAGGAGCTTGAAGATCACCTAGAGTGATGAAGATCTTAACCTTTGCTACAAGGTTGAAGATGAAAACCTATATAGGATGACAAGCTCACAAATGGGTGCGAGAAGAACTTTTCAAAAAAAGTTCAAGATAGAGGATCTTGGTATCCAGTGACCCTAGATGGATACATAGAATATTAGTAACAAAAGAAGCTACTTGTCACTCCATTACAGAATGTTTCAATACATAGAGTACGAAAGGCAGAGGGTGAATGATGCTCCACTTCAGAGGGAGTGACTGCAAAAGATCCCGAGGTTCGACATGGTACGACAGGATGGACAGCTTACTGGTGGCTTTAGGCTTTACTGAGAGTAAAGCACATTCCAACCTTTACTTCAATGTTGAAGGCGGAAGACCAGTGATGCTCTTGTTATATGTCGATGACCTATTCCTGACAGGTAAAGAGGAACTCATTAAAGTTGCAAGGAGACTTGTTGCCAAGTTCGAGATGAAGGACTTGGGTATGATGCACTACTTTCTAGACATGGAGGTGTGGAAAAATGCGGATGGAATCTCCCTTGGACAAGGGAAGGATGCAGTGGAGATCCTGAAGAGGTTCAAGATGATGGAAAGCAAGGCCATGGCCACACCTATGGCATCGAACCTGAAGCTATTGAGTGATGCTTCATCAGAGACGGTTGATGCCATGATGTATTGTCAGATGATTTGTTGATTGGTGTGCCTAACGAATACAAGACCAGACACATGCTTTGCTGTGAACGAACTGAGCCAGTTCCTGACAGATTCAAGACATGCTCACCTGGTTGCAAAGCATGCAGCGAGGTACTTGAAGGGTATAGTTGAGTATGGGCTCAAGTATGATACGAATCAAAAGACTAACCTGCATGGTTATGTTGATTCGGATTGGTAGCGCCACTGAGAAGAAGAGCACCTTGGGTTGCTTCTTCAATTTTAGATCCAGTATGGACTACTGTTTGGTAAGATGGAGCCCTGCATGGCGCTGAGTACAATCGAGGCAAAATATGTTGCCACTTGCTCGGCTATTTGTGAGGTAGTATGTTTCTTTTGAAAGCTACTATTTGATTTGATTAATCTGACTTGCATTTTTGTATGATGTAAAGAGGAGCAGTGAAGCTCCAGTATGTGATCTAGATCTAGATCCCGTGAAAGAGGTAGTGATGAGTTCTAGCATAGTTGGCGATACAGGTTGTCTGAGCATAAAATCCTAGTGAATCTCGTAGGTTGCTCAGACATAATCAGTCCTGTAAGTTGTCCTCGGATGTAATCAGTCCTGGCAAAGCTCGCAGGTTATCCTTGGACGTAATTAGTCCTAATGTGATTTTATGCTAGAAATGGCCAGAGTGAAGTTTGAGAGAAGCGTGGTGTACTTCAGATCGAGATTCCTTCCAAGGGGAAGTGATGAGTCCGGAAGACGCGGATACACATAAGCCTTTCCAACATGCTGGCAGGTTGGGCCTCCCATGGTCATGATGTAAGTGCAGAGCCCTTTCGACATGGTGGCAGGCTGGGCCTCCCATGGTCGTGATGCAAGTGTAGAGCCTTTCCGACATGGTGGCAAGTTGGGCCTCCCATTGTCGTGATGTAAGTGCAGAGCCTTTCTCGGATGGTAGTAGGTGTGTCCTACCATGCCAGTGGATGCAAGTGTTGGAGCCTTTCTCGGATGGTAGTAGGTGTGTCCTACCATGCCAGTGGATGCAAGTGTTGGAGCCTTTCCCGGACGCTAGTCGATGTGTCCTACCATGCCGATGGATGTAAGTGTTGGAGCCTTTCCTGGATGGTAGTAGGTGTGGCCTACCATGCCGGTGGATGTAAGTGTTGGAAGCCTTTTCCCGGATGGTAGTAGGTCTGTCCTACCATGCCGATGAATGTGAGTGTTGTTTTATGTGTATCTGGGCTATGCTCTATGTGACGATGAGATGATCAGAAGATGATGAGGTAATAGTAGGGTACACAAGTATTGCAAGGCATGTAATCAGTCCTGAGATGCTCCTTCAGGTTTTGTAGTGGCATATAATCAGTCCTGGGAGATCTTGCAGGTTTTGCAAGAGGCATATAATAAGTCCTGGGAGATCTTGCAGGTTTTGCAAGAGGCATATAAAAAGTCCTGGGATGTACCTACTCCGTGGCTTGCTCACAAAGATGATGAAGACCTACATGGAGGACTAGGCCTACATCTAGCATGAAAAAGTGTTGGCACTGTAGATGAAGTCTTGGCAAAGGACTAGGCCTACATCCAGCATGAAAAAGGGCTAGCACTGTAGAAACTTCTGATGACAAATAGTATGGGACAACGATCAAATTATAAGAAGGTGATGGCAGTAGCTATGATGAAGACTCTATGACTCCATGATGATGATGATGCAATGAAGACCTAACCAGATGCGTTGATGACTGTGTAGAGAGAGAATACCTTCCTAGTTAAGAGGGAGTGTTGATGTATTTGTAACTTCGGAAGATATTCTAATGTATACTATCATTGAATGTTGTTGTATCCCCATTGGGGATCTGTGTTACCCCTTTACGGGATGTCTAAATTGTGTCTAGACCTTGAGGTACAACCTCTATTGTAAGTCGAGGCAATAGTCCCCAGTGTAACATCATGTAATATGTAATTGTGGTCTCTCTAGGAGAAGTGGGCCCCATGTGAGATGACATGTAGGCTTGAGTCTTATATTTGGTCAGTGACTTGAAAGGGTATAAATAGGGAGGCGCTCTCCCTCATTTATACACACCTCACACACTCTCTAAGGCGCATGAGAGAGAGAGACAATCGGAGGAGGAGAGAAATATAATTGTTGAACATTTCTTATTACTGCTTTTGATCATCTTACTATTCTGAAGAAGTTTGTGAGGTTTTCTCCTTTATGGTTTCCTCGATGAAAATCTTTGTGTCTTGTGTATCTTTTATATCTTATGCATTTTGTTGTAAATGTTATTCTTTCAGATAAAGATCCTAGATAATCTAATCAGATCTGAAGAAAATCTAACAGGAATGAGCTTCCTTTGTTCACAAATCTCCTGTTCACGTATCTCCCCCTTAGAGTAGCCTTCCTTTACCTTCCTTGTTCAACTTTTTCTCCCCCTTTGGCATCAATGGTAAAGGGTTATCCCTGTAGTATTACTTCTCCCCCTATTGTACCGTTGTGTTGTTGAAGATGGATCAAATCAATTAGGAGATAGTATGACTCCCAATTTTTCTCGGCGGTACTCAAAGGTCTCTCTTGGGAGAGGCTTAGTAAAAATGTTTGCAATCTGTTCTTTTGTCCCAATATATTCCAACTTGATATTCTTATCTGTGATTTGCTCTCAAAGAAACTGAAACTTGATAGGAATATGCTTGGTCTTGGAGTGCATGACTGGATTCTGGGAGATACTGATGGCACACGTATTGTCATGTAGAATTGGAATTGGTTCATCACATGTAACGTGTATGTCTTGCAGAGTTTGTTTCATCCAAAGAATCTGAGTACAATAGGTTGTTGTTGCTATATATTCTGCTTCGGTGGTTGATAAGGACACTGAAGATTTTGTTTGGCTTGACCAAGAAACTAAACAATTGCCTAGGAAAAATGTTGTTCCACTGGTGCTTCTTCTATCGTCAACACATCCTGCCCAATTTGCATCTGAATAAGTTATCAATGTTAGTTCATTTCCTTTTAGATACCAAAGTCCAAAGTCCATAGTCCTTTGAGATATCGGAAGATTCTTTTAACTGCTATAATGTGAGTTTCCTTTGGAACGGCTTGGAATCTTGCAACTTGTCCAACAGCTTGCATCACATATGGCCTTGAGGCTGTTACATATAGCAAATTACCAATCATTGACCTATAAAGCCTTTGATCAACCTTTTTAGATTCATCTTCCTTACTTAGCTTACACCTGGTGATCATAGGAGTACTCATAGGTTTAAAATATTCCATCTTGAATTTCTTTAACATTTCCTCGATGTATTTTGTCTGAGTAATAAAAATTCCTTTTGTTTGTTGAGATATCTGAAGTCCCTAGAAGGTTAATTCACCCAGAAAAGACATTTCAAATTATTTCTGCATATCCTTAGCAAATTGTTGTCTTAGTGAATCATCATCACTTCCAAAGATGATATCATCAACATATACTTCAATGATGAGTATGTTGTCGTTGTCCTGTTTGATGTACAAATTGTTGTCTGCACTTCCCCTCTTAAAGTTTTGTTGTTGCAAATACCTATCCAATCTGGAGTACCAAGCTCTAGGAGCTTGATTTAGGCCATATAAATCCCTTTTTAGTCTGCATACATGGTCCTTGTTTTCTGAAAGATGGAACCCTTTTGGTTGTTCAATGTAGACTTCTTCTTCTTATTCCCCATTCAAAAAAACTGATTTTATGTCTTTGGAGCAAGCATAAGCCAATATCATTCTGATAGCTTCCATTCTGGATACTCATGCAAATGTTTCTTCAAAGTCTCTTCCTTCGATCTAAGAATAGCCTTTACAAACCAATCGGGCCTTATTTCTGATTACCTATCCATCTTCATTCATTTTGTTTCTAAAAACCCACTTTGTGCCAATAACATTCTTGTTATTTGGTCTAGGAACAAGTTCCCATGTTTCATTTTTCTCAATTTGATCTAATTCTTCTTCCGTTGCTTTGACCCAATGCTCATCAGTACTGGCCTCTGCAAAAGTTCCCGGTTCAGTTATAGACAATAGAGAGAAGTGTACCTACTCATTTCTTCCAGATCATCTTCTTCTAGTTCCTATTCTGGCATTCTTATCACCAATAATTTGATCGGATGGATGGTTCTTCTAGTACCAATTCTTAGGAATCTGTTGATCCCTTTCTTCTTCTTGTTCTGCAGTTGGCTAATTCTATTCTTCATCTTCCGTGAGTTGTTCTTCATTCTCATCTAGTTGTTCTTCCATTTTAATTTCCTTCATTTCTTTCTCTTCAGAAACTCCCTTTTCTCCATCGTCCGATTCTTCTGAGTCTTCTCTAGATGATGTTAGTCTGGCCTCATCTACTTTCACGTTGATGCTTTCGGTTACCTTGTTTAATCTCAAATTGTAGCATTTGTAAGCTTTCTTTTTGGATGAATATCCAACGAATATGCCCTCATCTACTTGAGAATCAAATTTTCCAATCTTCTTATCTTCTCTTTTGATATAGCACTTGCTTCCAAATATTTTGAAGTGTCGTACATTTGTCGCTCTTCCTGTCCATAGCTCGTAGGGAGTTTTATCATCTTTTGCTTCTAAGTAATCCTCTGTTCATGATGTGTACTGCTGTATGAACTTCTTGTCCCCAAAATTTGCACTTCAACTTAGATTCATTCAACATGGTTCTAGCCATCTCCATTATCGATCTATTCTTTCTTCCAGCAATTCCATTTTGCTGAGGTGTTCTAGCTACTGAAAACTGTCTTTTTATTCCATGCTCTTCACACTACTTGTTGAATTCATCTGAAATGAATTCTCCACCATTGTCGGATCTGAGGCACTTGATTCATGATCCTGTTTCATTCTCGACCAGTTCCTTGAAATTTTTGAAACATCCAAAAGCTTCTGACTTCCTGTTGAGAAGACATACCCATGTCATCCTGGTATAGTCATCAATAAGTAGCATAAAATATTGTTCACCATTCAACCATTTGCTCTTTGTTGGTCCACATAGGTCAGTGTGAACAAGCTCCAAAGGTTTTGTAGAAGAATGCTCTTTTTTCTTGAAATGTACTCTTGTTTGTTTTCCATGTTGACACTGTTCACATACAATGTTAGCGAGCTTTGTAACTTCCGGCATATTTCGAACTGCTTGGGTTTTGTAAATTTTGACCAAATTGTCAAAATGTATATGCCCCATTCTTCCTTGCCAAATCCAACTTTCATCCTCTTTTCCCAAGTGACATTTCTCAGACTCAATCTTATCCAACACATATATGTTGTTGAGAGTCCTAGTGGTTGTGGCTACTAACTTTCTTGATCCTTGTTTCCTTGTTATGCATTCTCTTGAGTTGAAGAGGAGTTCATGTCCTTGATCACACATCTAACTGACACTTAGCAAATTCTGCTTCATGTTGTCTACAAGCAAGACATTTTTAGTCAAAAAATAAATAAAAGAATAAAATCCTATTATTTTATTCTTTTTTGTATGGTCCACTTCCAAGGGACCCGAAGCCTATAAAAGAAGATCAACTACATTTCATTTACACACTTCATCATCAACGTTGAGCTGCTCCATAGATGATTTTTTTTCGGTGGCTTTGGAAGTGAGAGAAGATCTCTATTTTGTTTATGCCCTAGCATGGAGGCTTTTCTAGCTAGGGCATTTCCATCATTCTTCAACAACCAACATCAATAACCCTAGAAAGCTAGGGCATCTCCCTTTGTACTCACGATCAGCAGCAGCAGCTAGGGCATCACCCATTTCCCTTCACGTAGAGTAGCAGCAGCAAGATCCACATCTCGAGCAATCCTTCTCTATCACGGGGAGTCCCTTACTCATCTGAGCATCCTCAATAATAAACTTGGGCTGCCTTCAACAGCTTCAGACAACCCTAAATTGGGCTCGAGTAGTAGTACAATAGATCCGTAGATCTCGTTCAACCTGCAGTAGATTCCGAGAAGCCCTAATCTGGGCTCGGGAAGCAGGGAAGGACTTCCGGGCAATAGGGAAGAGGGTCCAGGTAGCAGCCAAAAGGTCTGGGCAGCACCACTGAGCTCACGAGCTCACACAACAGATCCGGGCAGACCCAAAACTGGCTCGGGCAGCAGGAAGAAGGTCTGGGCAGCTCTGTTGGGTTCTCAAGAAGCCATAAAACAGATCTAGGCAATGCAGGTAGGCGTAGGCAGGAGACATAGACTTTTGGGCGACAAAAAGGAAATCTAAGCAGTTATCCCTAGATCTGCAATTTTTGGTGAAATTTGTCCTTGAGACATTGTTGGTCAAAGTTGGCTAGGGTTTGATAAGTTGTTTAGCATGTTAAGGTTTGGCAAATTATTGAAGAACATTCATCTCAGAATTATGAGATTGAAAAACTCAGTGATCTCATTTAAGGGATGAATTACTAATGCTTTTAAGGTTTTTGTCCTTTAAAGGTTTCCCCGTGAAAAACATCTTGTGTTCATGTGTGTCGATGTTTTGATTTGTCTACTACACTTGTCTTAGTGTTATCTATGTTACTGTCTACAAAATTAAAGAATATATGCAAATGCTAAAATTCAACACCATCTACACTCCAAGATGCTTTTAATGGCGCCAATGTCTTCTCAAAGTGTGCTTTCTCTTTGTCCACCAATGAAGTTTGGAGCTTCTCAACACCAAGTGCCTTATACCCCACAAGTCCATCATTAATGGCATGGAGCATTTGCACAAAATAGGGTGAACAGGCTACATTGAAAGTGACGCCACATCAAGAAAAAATCTTGCTATTGCAAGATCAACACCTTCCCTTCTCTTCACATCAAACATGTCATAAATGCCACTAGTTTTAGGCCTTTTGTGTCATGAAGTTGTATTGCATTTTGATGTTTTTGGTGGCACACTCTCATCACCAAAATGAACTTCACCATCGGATGGCATTTCTTCTTCATTGGACTTATCATTATCACTAACGTCACTTAATGGTTGTGAGATTGACTTGCATGTTGTTGTTCCTTTTGTGCACTAGAGAGTCTAGTGGGATCCTCCACATCTTAGGTACAAATTTCAACCCCCTTCTTTGAAAGGTTCATAAAATGGCCTTTAACCCGAGTATAGCTTCCTTTCCATTCATCATGACATAGGTTGCATTTTATCAATGTCTACCCCTCTCCACTTTTTGTTGCTTTTGTCTTCTCCAAATATTTCTATAGTGGATATTGAGGATTTGAAGATGTCATTTTGGTTGGAGAAATAAGGAGAATGGAGAAATGATAAATGAAAATCTGAAAATTGAAAAAAAAAATCCAGAGTCAGGAAAAAACAAAAATTAAAATATTTCACTCCTTTAATGTTGGATTGTTCTTCTGTGCTCTCCCTTCGCTATAGAACTATTAAAAACCGATTGTCAAACCCTTCACTGTTGCACCATCTATCTTCTACTAGTTGGACTACTCTCCTTCACTACTATGATAAAAATAAGGTAAATGAGGGTGGGCTTGTGTGTTTAGGAACATCTTATGGTTTTTGGAGGGGAGCCCAGATTTCCCCCCTCTTCTCCTTGGTTTCTTCCCAGTAGACTGAAAATAGGCCCCTAGGCCACAGGGGCATCTCTAGTGGTTTCCCCATTCATGTTCATGGAGTATGTAATCCCCAAGGGGCGACACATCCACATTTTTCAAGGTATAACATCCCCATTTGCAACCATTTTGGAGACAGTTGAAAAAGTACCAAGGAAATGTTGTTCACCTTGTAATGCCTTGGGGTGGACAAGGACATTTAAAAAGTGGTCCCTAGTACTATATAAAGCGGGTTGTACTTTAACTTTATTTTAAATAAAGTTACTTTATAAAGTGGTCTGAGTTATAAAAGTAAATTTGATTTTATGAGAATTAAAAAGGTGGTTGAAATATTCAATTGCTCATTAATATTTCAGTGAGGTGAATTTAAATCATTTAATGAGAAAAGTGGAGCAATTGATATGGGCCCTAGATCTCATCTAGTTAAGTTTTAATCATAGCCATTGATTTGACGAAGGCGGTTACCTCAAACAAAACTAGGGAAAAGACATGAGAACCAATTCCTTTTTACATTCACCAAGAGAGAATTTTGGAGAACAGAAGAAGAAGAAGAAGACTTGTGAAGAAGAAGGGTTTTGAGAAGAGAGAGAAGACTGAGAATACATTTTAAGGGCGTGATTTTCAAGAAGAAAGTTGTAGCATTTATTCCAGCTCGATTCTCGAGAAAGCAGTGATCAGTTTTGGCACATATCACAAGGTTGGAGCATTTAATGATTGTACCGTATGGTCATTTATTGCACAGGCACGATTTCCAAGAAATCTGAGCAAGTCGTATTGTCGAGAATTGTTGATACGTGTGGTACTGACAACAAGGAAACTCTTGTGCGTTTTCCAAGAAATATGGCATGTGTGGGGGACTATCAACTTTCAGAGGGAGTCCCACACATGGCGGTGATGACTAGCTTACGTGAGTCAGATCCTTCCACCTTTGAGGAGGCATCCACACATCAGGTTTGGAGAGATGCCATGATGGAAGAGTACAATTCCATCATGAAGAATGATGTGTGGGAAATTGTTCTAAGAACAAAGGGGAAGTCAATTGTGACTTCCAAGTGGCTATACAAGGTCAAATATGTTGTGGATGGCAGCATTGAAAAGTACAAGGCAAGTTTTGTGGCGCGTGCGTTCTCACAAGTAAAGGGAGTTGACTATGATGAGACCCTTACGCCAGTTGCTTGATATTCCTCTATCAAATCAATGATTTCCATAGTTGCATAGATGGGTTGGAAGATCCACCAGATGGATGTAAAGACTACATTTCTCAATGGTCTTTTGCAGGAGAAGGTGTATCTGGAGCAGCCATAGGGCTTTGAGGTTCATGTGAGCTTTTCTAAGTTCACAGGGTCAGCCGGTCCGGTTCCTTAAAAAAATTTGCAAAACCGGAAAAAAGTCCAAACCGGCCTCTGAACCGACCGGTTCCGTACGGAACTGGGTCAAACCGGCCAGTTTGACCGGTTCCGTACGGAACCGGCCGGTTCAGAGGCAGCCGTACGGCCGCGAGCTGGGGACCACGTTTTTTAAAATTTTTAAAAAAAAAAACAAAAAAACACCTAAACAACTACACCTAACCTAACCCTAAGCCTATCCTAACACTATTTAAAGACCCCCACACCCCCTACATTTCTCACACTATTCATTGCAATCAGTTTGGCAATCTTGAGAGCACAGTTCGTTGGGCAGTTGTGTGGTCTTTTGCAGCTGAGTTTTACCGGTGGTTTCCAAGAACTTGTTGGGCATAGTCAAGTGTGTATTGCAGCAAGGATTTGGAGGAGATTAGAAGCATCATATTTTGCAGCACGTTTGGAGCTATTACGTGGACTGTTTTGGAGGTTATTGAAGGCTTTTGTGCAGAATTTGTGGACTGTTATCACGGACCAGCATCCTCTTTTTCTCTTGGCATCTTTTCTTCATTTCTTCTTCTCTCTCAAAGGTATGTCAAGTCACAACTTTTCTCTTTAGATTTTGTTTTCCTTAGTTAAGAAGTTATTAATAAATTATAGGGTTTTATTTCCAGCTTTTGTTTGAACTTTGCCATGGCTCCAAAAGAGAAGAAGGATGCGGCATGGCTTCATTGCCAAGTGGATGATGGTGGAAAAAAAATATGCAATTATTGTGGGG
>LPNX011058372.1:0-14408 GCA_001517045.1 Pseudotsuga menziesii | reverse complement strand
AAAGGCAGAAGAGATAGTTTTATTCAGTGAGCCTCTTGTGAGAGTGTTGCGGATGGTAGATGGTGATAAACCCGCTATGGGTTTTATTTATGAGGCCATGAATCAGGCCAAAGAAGCAATAAAGAAAGCATATGGTGATAAAAGGCAGAAGTATTTTCCTATTTGGAAAATCATTGATGACAGATGGAACAAACAACTCCATCGTCCTTTGCATGCAACTGGCTATTACTTAAACCCAAGGTAAGAAATCTCAAAATTCCTATTCAAAGTTATAAGTTTTCTTTTAATTTCAAACTTTCAAAGTTATAAGTTACAATTTCAAATTCATTGTGGAATATTTTTTATGTTTTGAACTTTGAATAAACTTTTGAAGGTACCACTATACAAAAGACTTTGAAGCCAATGATGATGGAGAGGTAAAAGACGGATTGTATAGATGCATTGAGCGCATGGTTCCTGATCCCAAGATACAAGATGAGATACACAGTAAGCTACTGCAATTTAATGAAAGTATGGGTAGCTTTGGCATGAGCATGGCCATACGAGGCAGATCCAAGGATCCTCCGGATAAGAATTTTCAAAGTTTTACAGTTATTTAACCCATTGTAAAGTTTGAGTTAAATTTCCAAAGCCATTTGCTGAAACTTGTTTGCATTCAACTCTTATTGCAGCCTATTGGTGGGGGCAGTTTGGTGGGAGCTGCAGTGAATTGAAAAATTTTGCAATTCGAATATTGAGCCAGCCATGCAATGCTTCGGGATGTGAACGCAATTGGAGTGTATTTGAGCGTATACACACCAAGAAACGAAACCGTTTGGAACACAAACGGTTGAATGATATGGTCTATGTCCAGTACAATCTTAGGTTGAGGCGTAACCAGTTGTTGAACAGGACACCAACATCAGGAAACATAACCTTGGATGAATTTGATCCATCATCAGAGTGGGTTGTGGAGACTCAAGCACCAGTATTTGATAATGAAGACCTTTCTTGGTTGGATTTGGACCCACCTCCAGAGGTTCCATCTTCATGGCCAGGGGAATCAAGTGGGGCTCAAAATCCCACTCCTGAAGAGGATGAAGAGGATGAGGATGACGATGAGGAGGACGATGATGAGTAGTAGACTACTAGACTCTAGTAGTACTAAGTAGTGGCTAGTAGGGTAGTGCCATATGATCACTTTATTGTTATTCATTAGTACTATGGTTTATTTTTGGATTGTAGGGGCCATTTAGAGCCTCTTTGTTGATGTACTTTGGTTCAAAACCTCACAGATGTATTGCACTAGGTGCTATTTTGGATATTTGCACCCATATTTGCTATATATATGAGAAACTTTGCATATTTGTGTATTAATGGTTTGGATTCATATGTATGCACATGAATATATATGTTTTTTTACAAAATATGAATATTTTATGTATTTTTTAGTCAGCCGGTTTTTTACCCAGTTTTTTTTCCGGTTCCGGTCCGGTTCACATTTTGGGCTTCGCCGGTTCGATGACCGGTCCGGTTCTGATAACATTGATCTGGATAACTTCATGTAGGTTAGAACTTAGAATCAAGGTCCGTGACATCACAGACCAGATTGCAAGCATAACCTATATTTCTAATTTTTAAACAAATTGCATGTATTATTAACATTAACATATATTGCAACCAGTGTAAAATATAAATAGAATATGCGTAAATCTATCATTTTAAGTACAAGAGTATGTCTCCCTATAAACAAGATATTCAATCCATAAGTATAGCAAACTATGTCAAAAAACTTTGTGGTTCAGGTTAAAATAAACTTGTATAAATTCCAATATTAGGTTATTACTGTGGGAAATAGCCATATTTGAAGGAACAAGATCTTACCAATCCCTTCAGACTCACTGCAATTGAGCGACCTTCCAAAGCCTCCTTTATTTGTGGTGAAACATTCTGAAAACACCAAGTATCAGAATGAAATAAGCCATTTATGATGAAGTAATAAATGAAGGAAAACCTTGCTTTACTTCTACTCAGGCAAAAGATTCTGACCCGCAGAACCTCAGCTGCTGCAGCAATGCGTTCATTATTCCACAGCTTCAGCATAAGAACGGTCAAATGAAAGGTTGCCGGCTTAATGAAAATTGACTTGTCTATCCCCCACTCTGCAAACACTTATGATAATTACAAAAGATTGAAATCCAAGCTTGCCCTGAGAAAGCAAAAGCATCGATAATAAAGCTACTTAAAGAATTAAATATCAAGATACACCTTAAAAGCTTATAAAAAAGTCCTCAAGACAACTTTACTTCACATTCTTCTGGAAAAGAAATACTTTACTTGCTCGAGAATATAAAGTTTGTGATTTTGCATTCACATCTTGAACAATGTTCTTGACATCCAACTTGACATGAACATTATCACCATCTACATTCAGATTGACTGCAACAGCTTCTTGTTTGTTAGAATTCTCATCTGCTGGATGTGCGTGAGTAGTCTTAATTCCAGAAATTGATCCTGGAGTCTTGGAAATTTTATTATTTGCAGAGATTTCCAACATTTCTACTTTGACATGCTCAGTATTATCTTCAACATTAAGATCAACTGGAATTCTTTTACCTTCAAAATCATCCTCAGAAGATTCTGCATTTGAAGCATGGTCAGAGTCACTTTCCTCTTGGCCAGCACTACCACTTAATGCTAGAACAGAGTTTTGAAAGTCCATGAGCTTCTCTACAAGGTCTGTGTGAACAGCAAGTGGTAAGGAAATGAAGTGAGAGTATTGGAGGCTTGGACTTTTAACAGCCTGCATCAAACAGTCAAATTATATGTGGTCAAATGAAAGATAAAATATGCATTCAAGGGTCATAATAATTAGATACATTCATGGGTCTCGATGATTTGACATAAAACAATTAGGTAATAATAAAAGTATGTTTCAGAAACAGGGTGTCCCTTATATCTAAAAGTAAATATCATATCATGTTATAAACTTATATATCTATAAGCATATCTTCTGAAAAAGGATTTTTTCGCTGACAAACTGAAGTCAGTGGAATACTTAACTGTTATTTATTATTATAGTGGCCATTCTATGTTACGTTATACTAAAGTGCCATAACATATTTAAGTCACATGTTATAAGTAATATAAAGTTTAAAGTATGTAGGTTTTCACAGTGAGAAGACATATTGCTAATTTCCAGTATACACTGTGTCAAAGAAATTTGAAACCAACGTTTCGGGTAGTTCCTCCACCCATCATCAGGGTTCTTGCCAAACCTATTAACATAAAGTTATTAATAGGGTAGGTCATGTTAATTTTTTTTTTTTCGATTACTGATATATATTATTATACAGAAAAAATTACGTCCTTTAAGAACTGTTTTTCCTTCATAGGAAGAATATCTGGGATTGTTCTTGTAGACATATAAGAATATATACAGACTGATAGCTTGCTATAAACAGAGAAACTCTCTGAACTTAAAGAAAAAAGCTATTGACTTTAACAGTCTGACTTGATGTAGTGGGGATTGACATAAACTGATTATAAAATTTGAGGGGGAAAGATTTGACATTTACACTGTCTGAAGACTATATTGCTAGAGGATCTTGGAAGACCCTTGTCATGACAAAACATAAAGACTAAAAACCAGAAAAAAACTTCTGACCTGGTGGTCGGAGTTTCTATTCATTGTCAGTGTCTGAATCGAGGATGATGAATTGTGCTGGGAGTGCTGCTGGCTGTCTTCAGTTTGCAGCTCACTGGGCCCATTCCTTGAGGCTCTGAGTAATCCTCTACAACAACAGCTTTTAAACCCAAATGAACCCTAATCAGTGCATCATATTTTTCTTCCATGAATTCCAGTTTCCTCATGATCTTTGTCTGTTGCTGAGAGTCTCTCTCCTCCAACACCTCGGAAACTAGTGGTTTGGGTAGTTTCCATCTCTATCAAATGATGTTGTCACCATTTACTTATTGTTCCAACCTTGCACCAACCCACAAACACCCCATCCAACCTTGACACCTCCTTCGCCAAGTGTGCCCCCTCTTGGTGTTGAGCTTTTCTATTTAAGCAAGCTCTAAGTCCACGGTTTGGCATCAAAGGTCAAACCTCTGCATGTATCCTATTGTAATATTTTCTTTATCATTCTGAATAAAAGGCTTTGGAGGTCAAGAACTGTGTAGCATTTTCATGTATGGATGAACATTGTTTCGAGCTTTTGAAGTGACCGCTGATGTCCATTTTCTTGCATTTTTGTGGTTGAGTTGGGCCTTCGAAGGGGAGTTATCTCCCGTAGGGTAAGATTTAAATAGCTTGTTTGCTTGAAGACCTTCCTGTATATTGGTTTCAGATCTCTTAGAAGTACACTATTATTTTGTTTAATAATCTTGTTTTCTAAGTTTCTGTGGCAGGTAGCACCAAGTTGCTTAACCATTTTCTGTGCAAGTCTTTGTCCAAGTTGCATGTTACTTTGCTTGAAGAAGAGGCTGAATTTGTTTACATCTTCCTTCTCTCCAAGACTCGCAAAAAGACATAGTCCCTCTGTGTTCCACTGTGAAGAACTCCATTGCCCAAGTTCTAGCATCGAGCTGCTTCTTCTCTTCTTTTGTTTGTATAAAAGTTATTTTTTCGATTACTGGTTACTATGACAAGTGTTAATCTAATTAGAGAAATAATATAGATCATAAGCTAATATGATTTGCATTTACGGTTAAGTTAGATCTGATTTTAAAATCGAATTTCATAAATCTAGCTTCTAACAAGTACATTTTCAATACTTCAAATTTTTATCTTTTAAAAAGTACTTGAATAATATGTCAAATTTTTATGGTTTTAATTGATTATCTAGCGTATTTGACTGATAATTGCTTGTTGTTTTGCAGCAATTCATGAACAGGTAGAAAGACACTCTGGCAAAAATTTGAACATTTAAGCCATCCGAGAGCCTTTCCTCTTGTTACTTGTTCTGTGGGCATTTTTAAAGCCTCAAGTTTGTAATTTTTGTGTTTCCTATTCTACAAAGGAACACAAATCTTCATTGTAATCATTATAATAAAAGAGAAGCAAACAGGAAGCCAAGTGCCCGCACATCATCCCCCAAGGGGGGGTCCATGTCTTTTTCCTTTTTTAAGATTAGTTAATTTTCTTTAAGCATTTGCTTCATTGCTTTTAAAATTAACAAATCTGACCGTGTTCTCGGAAACCAAAGTAACGGTATTGAAATTTTTAAACAATTGCACTGTGATTAATTCTTTAAAATAAATCAAGGTTTGAATCCCCGTATGCTTTTGTGAACACTACAGGCATTTGGCTGGAATGGTGGGACCAAGGTTACAAAAACCGAACCGGTGGACGAACCGGTTGACCCTCAGAAACGGAACTAGTCAAAAACCGGGTAAAAAACCGGATCATAAAACCAATCCACCAAAAATACATACATTATTCAAAATTTAATTTTTTTTAAATATTCATGTCCATCCATGTGAGTTCAAACCATTATACACAAAATATGCATATGAGAGTTCATAGAACCAAAATAGCACTTAACATCGAGTGCACACTACAATCCATGTCTGCATCAAAATACATCAACAAAAAGGCTCTAAATGGCCTATATAAAAGACTAGAGTCAATTCTTGAATGTTTTTGAGAAATAAACACTGCAGCAGGTGCTACAATTTGATAGAGATATACATTCATTTTCTTCATGTCTAGATCTTGCTTTAGTAGAATGAAGCACGCGGTCTATTATTGTGATCAACAGGATGGTGCTTTACTTCTATCATTGCCTAAGCCTTGAAGATTTCTATTGTATGAATATCTTGTCTTAGGATCCGATAACTATATTGTGAGGTCTACTAGAGTCTAGAAATGTCATTTCCCTCTTGCAAAGTAGAAGAGGATCTTCACCAGAGCTTTATGTAAATTTATGGAATGTATCTTAAAGTCGGTCTACAAATTGTTTCTCAACGGCCATTCAGCCTATTGTCTTGTAATGGCAACTCTCATGGTTGGCTGCAAGACTACAATTGCTTTCAGCGTTTTACTGAATCCATCCTGTCTTTTAGCTGTGGGATTGTGCTGTCAATAACATGTTTGCATTAAGTTTGGACTGTAGTCTGAGGTTAAAAGCTGGCACTCAAATTTCTGGAGGAGTTGATATTGTTGTTGTTTACTAAATACAAAACTTATATCGGAGTTTTAGGTACTCCAGTTCATGTTATTTCTTATTTGATGATTCAAGTTTTTCATATGACAAAATCAGACCTATGCATGGTAGCAAAAATTGGCCATATTTGAGTTAAGGACTATTTGTTTCCCTTTATTATTGTGTTACTGTATAAGTGTTGAAAAACAAAGCTTTCTTCTGTCAATTAGTGTACATCATTTGGGCAAAAAGAACTTCACAATCTTCAGTGATTGTCAGTACAGACCGGCCGGTTTTCTCAAAAAACCGGTTTTGGACCAGTTCAATACCGAACAGGGCGGCTCATGGACCAACCTAGCCAGTTCGATATCGAACCGACCCAAAACGATTCGAGGGTCCAGTTCGGACCGGAAACCCACCGGAACAAGGTTGATCAGCCGGTTTTTCCGGATCTGGTAATGTTGGGTGGGACAACCAGAAAGGGATTGCAATGACTAGTTTAATTGGACAATCCACCCAAAACTAATCTCTAAGAACTCGGGAGGTCGTGAAAAACGAATACCATAGAGTTAGGGGGATACTCCAAGCAGGTTACGCCTTGCCCCGTTAAACACTTGGTAAAGTTGCTTTGACGCTCAGTTCAAGGAGTTGACTCTTAGTGGGCCAAACCAAGAAGTAACCCTCTCCCTAACTCACTCATTTAATAATTTAAAACTGGCCAACTGAGACAACTGCAATACATTCTTGAGACATCACCGGTAACCCCCTTACACACAAGCACACCATTAGCATTGGTCTATTTTGCATCATTCATTTATTTTTAATATTTAAGTAAATTGATGTGTTGAATGGAATCTCTATTTTGCATGTTGTTGACATAAGTTATTTGCAGATATCTTAGTTTCAGTATTTATCATCATATCTTCTAGATTAGTTGTTCTTCCTTTCATAGATTAACAACCTTAGATTGTTTTAATAGGGACCACGCCCCTTGGATTCGCTAGGAGAGAGCCTAGACGAAGGAGTCAAGATCAAGTGGTAGCATTTGACTCCTGCTTGCCCCCAAGGTCGCACCTAGAGGCTTGAAGATTTCTAACACGTGACCCGAGGTGCAAATTAGGTGGAAACACTCTTCATTAGGGACCAGCTTGCCTATAGCAGCCATGTACCCAACCTGTACCTCTAGATTTGTGTGGAGATTTCTCCTAACTCCATCCCCAAGTGCTAGTTTGGCCAACCAAGACTAAGAATAATATTTTGGTGTTAATACATATGCTAAGGAATGGATTGGAACATTGAGATGTTTCCACCTTTTGATCACATGTGTGTGAATATGGTCATACAAAATGGGATCTTTATGCTCAACAATATCTTTAATTTGGCCCAAAATGCTATCCATCTGCTCATACACCTCCCCAATCACCATCTTATCTGTATCTTCAAACCAAATCATGTAATAAATGGGCTTTGTGAACTGCAAAACACACTTGACACTTGCCCAAAATTGACCATCAAGAATTGTGTCCTCCACCTCCTGAAAATCAAGCCTGTCAGATGTGGATGTAGCCCTATCTTTCAAGACATGCCACCATTTACTTGATACCATGCTAGCCAATGCCTCTCTTACCTTCAAAATACGCCTGAAGGTGAGGTAGTAGCTAGCAAATCTAGTCTTTGTTATCTTCATGTTATCACCAACCTTGTAGTTACTTATGTGAGGTGCATCCAGGATGGACGGTAGAGGGACAAGCAACCAAGGAGGTGGAAACAAGACTGCCTAGACTCCCAAATGGATGGTTGTCATGCAAATCGAGGAAGCCTTCACTTTATGTTATGTTAGCCCAAGACAACAAAGGGGGAGACCCAGATCTAGTCCCGATAGGAGAGATCTAACCTAGACACTAGATCAGATCAAATGGACTTGAGGTACGTAAGGTGTAAAATAATGGAAACCCTAGATCTATGGATGATGTCACGAGGTGAGCCAAGGCTTTGGATCAGGACTTAGGAAGTATGAGGTTCGATCCAAAGTGGAACACAGATGACCTATAAGGTAAAAACTAGATCTGGGGTTGAGGTACTAGAAACAAGTGAGGATATTCATTGCCTTGGGAAATGTGACCAATGCAGGGAGGTCAAGGAGAGGATTGGGGCTATCTAGTACCGATGGATAAACTCGATGAAAAATATGAAAAAGTCAAACTACCTGAGTCACCAGGGAAAGGTCAATTTAGAAGGAAAGAAGGCCAAAGAGGGGGTAGCGCTAGGGTTGGAGATTAGTGCCTATCAGATCTAGAGCAATGGAGTCACTATCTGCTCAGCGTTGGAGGAAACCCACCTAGGAAATACCCTGATGTAGAGACCCATAAAGGTATTTGGCCAGAAAAGTCAGTCTATAGAGAAAACCAGCAGCAAGGTAGGCTAGCGCTAGGGTTTGAAAAGTCAATTTCTCGGATCTGGAGACTTCCAGCTCAGCGTTGAAGGAGAAATGGAGAACCTGATCTACAAACCCAAGTTGAAATTTTGCTGGAAAAATCAGATCTTGGAAAAAGTCAGAAAAATGATGTGGAGCGCTAGGGTTTGGGAGGACTGTTTCTCAAATCTAGGGAAAACCAGGCAGAAGTAGCTCAGCATTGAGGAAGAATTGGTGAGGGGAAGGCCTGATCTACAAAACCCAGCAGTGGTTTGTCCAGAGATCGAGCGGTTTATTTTTTAGTATTTTCGGTTTCTTATTATTTATGGAATTTTCAGTGAAATGAAGAAAAGCATGTGTCAATGGATTGAGATCCGAAAGAAAGGAACTAACCTGCAGATCTTACCTAGAAATCCTTGTAGATGCCTTGAAGGTGGTGATCCCTGCTATCCCGATCAATTTGAGAAGACCTATGTGATTTCTAAGCCCAACGTTTTGCTATGAGTGACCAATGCGCCCTCTCTCCTGCACAAGCAAACATCAACAATATCAGATTTTACTGTGTCATGAGAAAAAGACAAGATCTACAGAAAAATAACAAGATGTAATCATAGATCACAATGAAGCTAATGAAAACACCCTGTTACAGACGAAGCCAGTCCAAGCCCCCTGCAAAAACGCCCGAGTGGAGTCGTCCTCTTTTAGACAAGACAATGATCCCGAAAAAATATAGATCTCACACAGATTCCCTAAATGCTAGGAAGCAAAAAACTTTCCAATCACCATCTAAGAACACCAGATGCAAAAGAGATCCAAAAAATATCCATAAGAAAGTTTTTCTATTAATCAGATCCAAGAGCCAAAGACACCTTACAAATGAGAAGCTCTCTCCTTTAAATAGGAATGAGAAAACCAAAATCATAACCACTTTTCAAATGAGTGGCTAAGATTAAAAGATACAAATGTTCTAATCAATGGTTGAGATGGGCTTAACATAAAATACATGGATCAATATAACAATATAATATAAAAGTGGGCTAAATCACCCTAGGAGAGGGGATCCCACTCAACAAGAAAAAAATGAAGCACATGGTGGGTCCATGGAGTGTTAACTAACTCCCTCTGGGTGTCCCCATGGCACAATAAAAATAATATATTTTATTAAACTGTGAAATTGTGCCTCCTTGAGGAAATCGTGAGCCTCCCTAAAGCTCCAGCAAATAATATAACATGCCTGAAAAAATAGATGTGGGCCCAATTAGGTGCTGCAACTGCTGGAGAAGGTGTGGAGGACATCACTCTCATCATCATGACTCATCCCATGCCATTTCCTTGCCTCAGTATCCCAAATCAAATTCTTCAGTAGCCATTTAATCATTTTTTAATCTGCCTCAAGAAACGTGAGCTTGCCAAAACAGCCTCCTAGGGTGCATGCATTGTCCAACTGAGCCCACCAAGCGCTTTGGGAGGGGGGTACTATGGTATAATCAAGTGGCCGGACCCCCTATGCCCCATACAACACCCTAGGAGATCCAACAAAAGCATCTCCCTGCTGAGACCTGCCCTCTAGTGAAGCAGCAAAACTGCACCAGAAGGGTAAAATGAACCTGATCATCTCTGTAAGTGCCCGAAACTGACAACAAGTTGTCTCACTAGACTCAGAGAGTCCAAATCTAGCTAAGGTATATATACTCATAACCATTCCAGGTCTCTGCCTGGTCATCTGCAATATCCAATAGACAAAATAATCACTTGTAAATGACCAGATACCAATAATATAACTCAGGTTGTCATACATCTGTTGCAAGTGTTAAGAGGCTAGCATATGCTCTACAAATCATTCAAGTAACAATCATAACAAATAGCAATCACCTCACTGGCGGTACATCAACCAAATACATATATAGGGTTTTATTTATTATTACTCAGACCAGACTTTCAAGACTATACTCACTTCATAGTTGTAGTCAATTTGCTAGTGAAGGGTGAAGGCTAAAATTCATAAGGTTAGGCCAAAGGACGACTGCCCATTCAACATTGTGACACTCTGGATATAAAAAGGGAATACTCACGATAGCCATATGCTGGACAAACAACAACAAAGGGGATGGCAGTGCCTCACAAATGGGTGAACTACTCCAGAGCTAAGAAACCGGACACGCTAGTTTTGGGCTACGTGTCCCGTGTCAACGTGTTAGACATGGACAAGCTGACAGAGCGTGTCCGACACCTCTTTGCAGCGTGTCCTGTGTTCGAACACTCGTGTCATGTGACTGTCACTACGTGTCCCAAAAACAGGACACTCAAACCGAAAAAAAATTGCCTTGGCCCTCTTTAAAAACGAATTTTCACTTATATTTTGTCATTTGCAAATGTTGGGAAAGCTCAAAGAGTGGTTTTTTTTGCAGGTGAAGAAGATTTGAAGATTTGAAGCCTTGATTCTGATTTATATTGAATATTTGTAAAAATTTGGAGCTATATGTCTATATTTTTAAATTTTAATACATATAATTTTTTTTTTAAATATATATATATATATATAACGTGTCCTACGTGTCCTAATTCCTAGGGTCACTGTGTCCGTGTCGGACACTCGAATCCCCGTGCCCCATGTCCTCGTGTAAGGTGACTTAGCTTCAGAGGTGCTTACTCACCTTGACAAATGCTCACATTCCAACTCAATACAAGTAAGACCAGCAACCTTTAGATATAACTTTTTAGGAACCATTGCTTTTTAGGCCTTTGATTTTACATAGCCTTTGTCTATGTATTTTTTATACGGACTTTCATTATTTTAGGCTTTGCATTCATGTATGTTGAAAAACACTACTTTCATGAATGTTCAAGATATTTCATTTTTAAATCCAATTTCATTAGGCTAGCCTTTCATGAATGGGCTTTCTTCATAAGATATTCATTTCATTTCCAAATACATTGTATTGATGGCAACGTTACTTGTTTCAGGTAAGCAAACACAACCTAGGCAACTCAGAGCCGAGACACAAATAAACAGGGAGGCTTATCCAACAAAGGCTCTAGCGGGGAAAGGTCCTCCATGCCACAAATCGAGTAGTAAGTCGGGCTAAAACATAATTGGAAGGTAATGGATGGGTGGAGACAATGAATAATGAAACCAACACTAGCAAGCCAAAGTATGGTGGGAATGACTACCTCTATTCTCTTTAAGGAGGGTAAAACCAATGAGTATGGATCAAGAACTTCCAAGTCTGAGTAGGGACATCAATACATAATATATATACATCCAAGTCCACATATTTATATGACCGCCAGATCATGACACTAAATGCTAATACATGTCACAAAAATGAGTATAAGAGCAATGATAACTATAACACAATATAATAAAAGTTGAGTCATAACCATGCAAATATATCCATTTGAACTATCATCTGTCCAATGAGAAATACTGATACAAATCTGGGCATCACTAACTGCTCTGTAAATGACCAAATGACTACATCAGTCCTCAAATCTAAGTGTCCTGAGACTCAGTCCTGACATCGGAGAATACTATAGTCCACTAATAACATAATGATCCATCAAAAGTGCTCATCTCAGCATCTCATATGTAGGAGATCTGGCTGAAAAATGTATTGAATCTGAAAAATAGAATATGGTAGCTTGGCTACTATATATGTGATAACATCTAGCTCTAGCGGGGACAAGTGCTCTGCTGAAAAGAGCGCTTGAGAACCTCAGAATCTCTGGTCCTCGCACTATGCTTCTCACATCGCACCCTCGATCAGTCCTCCCAGCTCTGCAACTGCTACCAAAATGCCACCGACTACCTGCAAAATGTCTAGAGATATACCAAACTCACAAACCGATCATCAGAACAATATGTGGATAAAGTACTGAAAATGAAAAATGCATAAAATGGAAAAGAAAAATATAAATCTAATCTATAACCACAATTTTTAAGGAAAGTTTGATTTTTTTATTGTGCAAGAAAAAAAAGGAAATCAAAACTATACTAAGAGCTTCAAAGGCGAGGTTCAAACAAAAATGCAAGATTCTACACTACTGTCGAGAAAAGCTTACTTAGGTCCTACCTACTCTACCCTAACCAGTTTGGACAAGTGTTAGGTAAAACCATAAATCCAATGCAACCACTTGCTGAACGAATCTATTGAGATTTCTTTACAGTTAATGATACAACAAGTCAAAGATGGCTTGTAAGTAATGTGACTAAAAATTGAAGCCATTATAACTTGTTGTTTGAAAATCAAAGAAAGATATGGATAAAGAGAGATGAAATCATGACAAGGATGAGATTGACTTTCTAAAAACTCATCTATCAAGATGCTGATAGGATCATAAAAGGTATGCAAGTTCGTTCTTGATGGAAGAAGACAATATGATCATGACTTGGCCACCCCAAACAATTCTTTATTTTCTCCTCTACCCTACTAGGACATTCAATTCTATTCACTCCAGAAGAAATGGGAGAATCAAATGGGGACAAGTTGTAATGCAATGAAACTATGGATGAGATCAAGCCCATTTGCTGTTTAAAAATGGAGAAAAGATGAAATTGATCTTTATACACCTTCTCCAACCATCCATAATACAGATTTACAAATTGAAAAAATTTATTCATTATGGATGACTGAGAAGAGACATGAAGTGCCTTTTCCCCAATTACGTGATAATGTTTAAACTCCTGATTAAAGATTTGGAAAGTATCAACTTGATTAAAAGACAAACCCATAAAAGAAAACTCGAAAAGTTGGGACGGGAGGGTGGAATGAAAATTTTCTCCCAGACTTGGAATAATTGATCTCAGAATTTGACGAGAGGAAAGAGCTTTTAAATTAATTCCAGGAGTGATTTCAAGATTCGAAACAAGGTCGGTATCCACATATTGAACCAACATATTCTGATTAAGGATTGGATGAAGAATTCTATCGATACTATCAGGACAAGGACCCTTAGTGCAATGTTCTTGATCAAGTTCACTTACAATCATATCATCATGTGATTGTTCTTCTTTAAACTCTAGATAAGGAAAAACATCAATAAGTTCGATTTCAGTTTCCCTATCCCTCTTACAGGCATACTCTTCAATCACACTATGACCACAAGATTGCTCTTCAACCGAAGTGTGATTGATTTCATCAAAATCCGAATCCAGATTTAGATGGCTTGAATACTGACTCAAATTATCGTCAATTAGGCAATGACTATGGAGTTTCTCTTCTAAAGACTCTTTAATGGACTCACAAATAGAAGGCTCAACTATGGACGCTTCTTGATGGTGATTGTTGAGTTCCCTTCCACAAATTAAATCCAAAATTTGCTCTATGACTGCTTCAGGTAATAATAACAGAGTATCTTGTATGATTTGATTGATATCCCTCTTAATTTCAGCATGAGGTTTTGAAACATTATCTTCAAAGTACTCTGTAACATTCTTATGGATTCCAGGCACGCTCATGATTTGGAACATTTCAGGAGAGGAATGATCCAATTGAGAAAGTAAATTGCCAATATACTGATTATAATCATTGCTAGATTCACACTCTAAAGAACTATCAGTGTTCCTACCCCACTTATCTATTAACATATCTATGAACATGTCATATCCAGTGATGGATTCTAGTGCTAAATGATCAAACCATAATTCAACATTCCCTCGCAAGGATTCTCCTAAGGCTCGAATATAAACATCCTCATTGTCTACACCTCTAATTTCCATGTAATCCCAGAGAATATCCTGTAGACACTGAGAGGGGGGGTGAATTAGTGTGCAACCAATTTTAACCGTTTCATAGTTTATCAGGGTTAGCTACCAATTCATCAATTCATTACTCTATCATAAACAATTCATAAACATCTTCCAGATC
>LPNX011058360.1:751443-778770 GCA_001517045.1 Pseudotsuga menziesii | reverse complement strand
TGTTCTGATATCAGCTCTCATAGGTAACATTACTCATGGAAGTGATGATTGGCTTATAGACAGTGGGGCTTCCAAACATATGACAGGATTCAAGGAATCCTTTATAGGACTGTCAGAACATGAATCACCGCACAAGGTGAAACTGGGAGATGACTACCAATATCCAATAAAAGGTAGTGGGGAATCTTCATACAAGCTAGATTCTGGTAAGTCTCTAATAATGAAAGAAGTATTGTTTGTTCCAGGACTCAAGAAGAACCTTCTCTCCATTTCAGCATTGGTGCAAAAGGAATCCGGGTTGCATTCATAGATGGTCAAGTCATCATGTGACCAAAAGGAAAGACTATCGATGATGCGGTAGTGATTGGAGAACAATAAGGAGGCTTGTACAAATTGAAGGGCTCTTCAGAACAAGCCTTGATCCATGACACAGTAGAGCCAAATGAGCTTTGGCATAGAAGGGTTGCACATAAACATTACAGAGCGCTACCTATTGCAAGCAAAGCGGTTGAAGGTCTTCCATAATTTCAAGCTATTTGAAGGGAAGAACAAAATCAGAATATGACCTAAAGAAACTAGTTGAAGAATGTGAAGATCCAGAATGAAGAGACCATGCATTCATAAGAGTCTCTCAAATCAAAGAACAACTTGAAGCGGTAAAAGAAAAAGTGAAGAATGCAAAAGTGGTGATGGCCACCTTGAATGGCCTCCCAGGATCGTGGAATTCATTCATGTGAGGAATGTGTGCTAGAAGGAAGTGATTGCTTTCAATAGACTCTAGAAAGAGAACTCACAAGAAGAAGAAGCTCAAGAAGAGAAGGTTGGAGCAACTGAAGATCAAGCTCTTTCCATCCAAAGAAGATCCCTCAATCAATGAGGAATATGAAGAACTCAACTCTTGAAGAACTTCTTATCCACCTTAGCTTTTGGATAAGAAACGATGCTATTATGAATGAAGAAGACGATGAAGCTGAAGGCTCAAGAAGGAATCTACCCTCGAAACAAATAGAGATAAGTATTCAATTGCCATTTCATTATATTATTTTGTTATGCATTTGTTTATATTCAGTTATTGTATTATGCATGATAGGATGTTTGCATTAATGACAGAATACTACTAATATGCATGTGATGGGTAAGTAGCTCATGGGGCTATACAAATTCTCCATTGCTACTTATCTAGAATGAAACCTCTTTGCTGACATATTGGATTAGTGCACAATCTCAATGTTGTCCTGGTAGAGATGGAAGGCATCTAGAAAGTTTCAATGAGATATGGATGAATGTTGTATTGGCTAAAGTAGTTGCATGATCATATATTTATGCATAAGTGTTTGCCAGTATAAATATTCCTTATGAAATGTTTCTAACCATACAATTGCATTTGACTTGTAGGAAATATCGCATACATAATCGCCTACAAGCAAAGAAGAATGAAGACTTGTTCCGAAGAACAAGTGACGATAGTTCAAAAAAAACAAAAAAAAACAAAGAATAATATGATGAGTGCAGTGACATCATTGATGCAGAACCTTTCAACCACCAAGAAGAAAGGGAAGATCAGTTCAAGAAGAATGATGTCTGGGCGTAGTATCGAGACCTGAAGAGAAGTTCATAGTTCCATCATGCAGTAGATGGAAACATCGTGGGATACAAAGCAAGATTCGTAGCATGAGGCTTCTCATGAAGAGAAGGCATAGTCTACAAAGAAACATTTATAGCTAATAAAAGTGAAGTCACATGACATGCATAATCATGTGTGCAAATGAAAGAAGGCCTTGTACGAGTTCAGAAGACACCCATGGGATAACACATACATGATGAGCTTGATGAATATCTTAACCTTTGCTACAAGATTGATAGAGGATGACAAGCTCACAGATGGGTGCAAGATGAACTTTTGAAGAAGTTCAAGATAGAGGATCTTAGTATCTAGTGATCCTAGATGGATACTACTTGTCACTCCAGTACAAAATGTTTCAGTGCATAGAGTACGAAAGAGAGAGGGAGTATGATGCTCTGCTTCAGAGGGAGTGATTGCAGAAGATCCTGAGGTTCGACATGGTACGAAAGGATGGACAGATTACTGATGATTCTAGGCTTTACTGAGAGTGAAGCGGATTCCAACCTTTGATCCAAGGTTGAAGGTGGAAGAACAGTGATGCTCCTGTTATGTGTCGATGCACTACTATTCTAGGTATGGAGGTGTGGCAGAGTACATATGGGATCTTCCTTGGACAAGGGAAGTATGCAGTAGAGATCCTGAAGAGGTTCAGGATGATGGACTGCAAGGTAATGGCCACACCTATGGCATCGAACCTGAAGCTGTTGAGTGATGCTTCGTCAGAGTCAGTTGATGCTATGATGTATCGTCAAATGATTGGGTCATTGATGTACCTGACGAACATGAGACCAGATATTTTCCTTGCTATGAACACCTTGAGCCAGTACCGGATAGATTCGAGAAGTGTTCACTTGACAGCTGCAAAGCATATTTTGAGGTACCTGAATGGTACAATTGATTATGGGCTCAAGTACGATGCGAATCAGAAGATTAACCTGGAAGGTTATGTTGATTTAGATTGGGCAGGCAGTGCCGTCGACAGGAAGAGCACTTCAGGATGTTGCTTCAGTATGGGATCAGGTGTGATATCTTGGTTTAGTAGGAAGCAATCCTGTGTGGCACTGAGTACGGCTGAAGCAGAGTATGTCGCAGCTTGTTTAGCTAGTTGTGAGGAAGTATGGTTGCGGAAGCTACTGTCTGATATATTTGATCTCCAGTTAGATGCTACTTGTATACATTGTGACAACCAGATTTGCGTGAAGTTGTCAGAGAATCCAGTGTTTCATGACAAGTCGAAGCATATCGAGATCAAGTATCACTATATCAGGAATATGGTGCAGAGAGGAGCAGTGAAGCTCTTATATGTTGCGACGGAGGAATAGATAGCTGATGTATTGACGAATCCATTGGCTAGGCTGAAGTTCGAGTACTTCAGAGAGAGACTTGGTGTTCTCCAGATCGAGGCTTCCTCCTAGAGAAAGTGATGAGACCCGTAGCCATTCTAACATGGTGAGAGGATTGGTTCCTTCCATGGTCAAATGTAAGGGCTGAGCCATTCTGTCATGGTGAGAGGATTGGTTCCTTCCATGGTCAAATGTAAGGGCTGAGCCATTCTGTCATGGTGAGAGGATTGGTTCCTTCCATGTCAGATATGAGTGCTGAGATCCATAGCCATTATGACGAGTAGGTCAGATATAAGGGCTGACCCATTCTTTCATGGTGGTAGGGTTGCTCCCTTCCATGTCAGATATGAGTGCTGGCCATTCTGTCGATCAAGACAGATGTAAGAGCAATTGCCATTCTAGGAATGGAGGCACCTGGTCAGTTACCAGGAACACTCAGTGTAAGAACTGAGTAGCCATTCTGATGTGATAGAGGGATGTGTTCCCACTTGGTCAGATGTAAGGGCTGAACCATTCTGCTCATGGCTAAAGGATTAAGTTCCTTCCATGTCAGATGTGAGTGTTGGCTATTTCGATGAGCAGGTCAGATGTAAGGGCAACTGCCATTCTCTAGGAGAATGGAGGCGCCTGGTCAGTTACCAGATAGCTCAGTCGAGGAGGACTGGGGGCCATTCTGATATGATTGTTGGGATGTGTTCCCCTCATGATCAGATATGAGTGCATGCCCTTCCATCATTGTGAGCAGGATGTGTTCCCTCCTAGATGGATGTAAGTGCTGAGCCTTGTCACAGATGATAGTAGGTGTGTCCTATCATGCTGGTGACTGTAAGTTCTGTGCCATTTCACAGATGATAGTAGGTGTGTCCTATCATGCTGGTGACTGTAAGTGCAGTGCCTTTTCACATATGGTAGTAGGTGTGTCCTACCATGCTGGTGATGGTAAGTGCAAATCCTTTTCACAGATGGTAGTAGGTGTGTCCTACCATGCTGGTGATTCTAAGTGCTGAGCCTTTCCACAAATGGTAGTAGGTGTGTCCTACCATGCTGGTGGATGTGAGCGCTGTGCCTTTCCACATATGATAGTAGGTGTGTGCTATCATGCTGGTGGTTGTAAGTTCTAAGCCATTTCATAGATGATAGTAGGTGTGTCCTCTCATGCTGGTGAATGTGAGTGCTGGGCCTTTCTGATGGGATTGTAGTTTACTACATGATCATATGTGAGTGTTGGGCGTACCTTTCTGACGAGCAGGTCAGATGTAAGTGCTGAGCGAAGAACTACATGAGGGTAGGCCTACAACCAGCATGAAAAAGGGCTGGCTCTGTAGAACTTCCTATGACGAGAAGAATCATGAGATAGCACCAGTATTGATCCATATCGAGTGATGATCCAGATACAGTAATGATGATCCAGCAGTAATGATCCAGATCGATTGATGATCAAGATCCAGTCTAGTGATGATGATCCAGATTGAGAGATGATCCAGATCTAGTGATGATGTTCAATGATGATCTAGATTGAGAGATGATCAAGATCCGATGATGACTTGAAGATGAAGATGACTTGAAGATGAGATGATCCAGTTGATACAGAGAAGAATACCAGTGCTGAAAATTGTGTCGAAAGAATACCATTCTAGTTAGAAGGGCGTGTTGATGTATATGTAACTTCGAAATGTATTCTTCTATGTATCTTATATATTGTAACCTGATGTTTATTCCAGGATGTCTCTATTATGTATTTGAGTCATGTGGTCATGCCCCAAAGTTCCGATCGGGAGGATTAATAATGTAATCAATTCATATCAAGTCATTAGGTAAGTCCCCACAGTTTCGGGGCACTTGAGTTATTATACACTAATTAAGGTGTAGGCTCGAGTAGTAATTATCAGGTTGAGCCTACGTGTGAAAAGGAAATTCAAGTGAACGGATGAATATAAATAGAGAGTGAGAGTCTCTCTATTTATCACTTGTGAAATACATCACTTGCTCTCTCAAGTGTGGCGCACTTTTGGAGAAGGAAATTTTGGGCCTAGAGAGAAGACATAAGACTACTGCTGTTTTGGGAGATCTCTTACTGTTTTGGTGTTGATTCTATCTTAGAGGAAGTTGTGGGGTTTTCTCCTTTATGGTTTCCTTGAGGAAAACTCTTTGTGTCTCTTGTCTCTTGTGATTTGCTTATGTTTTATTGCTGTGCTTGTTATTCTCTCAGTGAAAAGATCCTAGGATCATAATGCTAGCTTAATGTGATGAAAACCTAACATTAATTGACTAGCGAGTATTCCCTTCCTTTCAATTTTTTTTCCCTTCTCTTTCCGAACGACTCGAAGCCACCCTTATATAAAGGTGAACATCCCAGCGATACTTTTTACAGCCATCATGATTTGCCCCTCATCCAAGCCTATGAATCAGGCAATTATAATAACTATTGAACATTACTAGTCAAAAAATTCAAGGATTTTAGCATACTAAATGGCTGTGAGTCCGGGTAATCTTTTATAAATGGCTGAAAATCAGAAATCAGGGAATGAATTAATCCTATTCAACATCGCCTAGTAATTAGCTGGCATAGCGTCACCTTAGATAATCGATTCCAGCCAGCCATCAATAATGCCTCCACTATTTAAATGCTATAATCCAAGGAAGCTCAATTAGCGTTGATAATTTTCCTCCACCAATCAAGGCATAGTGATATAAGGGATTTCAACTATGGCATGATGCATTGTTCATATTACCATTCACACGCCATGCGAGGTTGTACCTCATTTTTTTTTCCATTATCTTATTTTCATTAAGATTATGATTGCATCTCTATTATTAATATTGCATTATGATTGATGCCATTATTTCTTATGTTATCGACTAACTATTTTGAAACGCTTGCAAAAATGAAATGGTGAGTTGTTTTTCTTTTACATTTTTCTCATATATGAAATTTCCCTCGTCGCTATTGATGATAATATATGTATGTATATAGAATTTATTTTTCTATAAATTCCACTAATATCCTTATATAGGAGGAATTAGTTTCACTATAAGTGCTACAATATTGTATGTATGCTCTACATATAATATTTGTACTTATGTGGTTTCTTCACCATGTATTACATGTTCTACATACAATATATATCACAAAGATATACATGTCTCCAACATATATATACTATTCTCCAATATTAAATATATATGGTTCCACATATAGTACATACATGTATGAGGCTTGTCTTTATATGTAACAAAATATATATATTTCCACATATAATACGTATGTGTGTGAGGTTCGTCTCACCATTGTATGTAACATTATATGTTCAATATACAATATATATGCCTCCAATATATATATATATATATATATATATATATATATATATAATTCTCTATTATTATGTATATAGGGTTCCATTATTATATGTATGTGATTTGTTTCACCATGTGATGTCCTGAGATTATAGGTAACATTACATGTTCTACAAATAATACATATCTCAAATGTATTATCTCTGTCATATATATAATTTTCTTCATTTTTATAATAATGTTAGAATGTCTCATGTGCCCTTGATTTACTTGCGGTGGGAGTAACCTCATTGTGGTGAGGGTTTTCTATTCCTCATGGATGCATTTGTGATTCATTTATATTTTTATGAGTCATAGTTGCTCTTTGGTATTCAAGGTGGGAGGGGGATGTTACATCCTTTCCCCCTAGAATTAACATTGTCCTCGGTGTTAATTGTTCGTCATCCCTGACCTTGCTGGCCCTTTTCGCTTATTTTCACATTTTGGTCAGCGAAATCCAATTCTGCTCCTTAACGTCTTCTCCACTAGACCTATGAAGACTATCGACATAGATTACATACTTTAATATTTATAAGAATGAGGACTGCATTATATTCCCAACTTGAAGCACTACATATATTTTCATCTTATCGACAAGAATGTATAACCAATAATTCAACATAATTTAGTTTCATCTTTCCTTTGCATTTACACATTAATACATGTAACCATTTAATGACCTGGAAAGTTGCTAAGACATCTTTCATTTTCGTTATCTTTTGAACTCTCTGTGGAGTTCTTTTTTACAAATTTTTGCGTGGACTTATGTCTATTTCTGAGGTTACTCTCCCTTTTGACAACTAGTCAAAAGTTTTCTCCTCAGGGACATCAGAGGGCGTCCTGTCCTCCAGATGTCTAGTTTTTCCTATGTCTTTTTTCCACGCCGTATGCCTAACAAAAATGTGTTCATGCGGAAATCGCTTGCCTAACATCATTGTGCTCCCACATCATATATGCCTAACACCAATGTGCTCACGCGGAAATCACTTGCCTAACACCATTGTGCTCCCATAATATTCAAATTTTTTCTTGTTCGTATTCGGTATAAATTTAACCTTTACTATTTTTAACGCACCCTCCATTGATGCTTAACATGACCTTACTGTCATTGTCCTGATTTGTGAATCGGCCACATGATCAGTCAAAGCATTCATGGAAAACCCAAAATTTCAATAATTAATTATTAGTATTTGATAATTTGCAGCAATTTTAAATCGTCAAGCACGAGTTATATAACCATGTAGATCATATAGAAAAAAAAATTACTCCTTACTCTGCCACTTACAGACGTAGGAGAATTTTATACACCGCAATGCATGTCGATTGCATCAATGGTCATAATCTTGATGAAACCTGCAATGTCAGTATATCATCATCCATGGTTAATCCTTCGTTTATGAAAACTAAAAATTCATCAATAAGTAAGAAATTACCCATACTTAACCTTATTAATTAAGGTATTGAATTACTAATAGTCAATTCCAACTGATAGTATCCCTAGCATATCCTGCAATATTAGCATAACACATTTTACAACATTCATCAATTATTCTCAACATCTATATCTTCAGACATCCTTACTCGTCAATGTTTGGGTATTTGCTAGTGAAAGGATATTCCAAATTTATTCCATATTCATGAATGGCAATGCTAGGGACACGACCCTTCCAATATATTTAGTAACTTAAAGTAAAACATAATTTCCTGTCTTGGGTACTTATGTCCTATCGTACAACTTTCCAGCTCATCCAAATGCGAGCCTTTTCATAGGTGCACTCTTTATACACAACTAGTAACATTAGGTACAACACAACATGCTTTTTACCTTAGCTGAATTGTAGGCCAAGTCCATAAACCATCTGGTTCCCTTTTGAAGAAATTCTGTAATGAATGAAAAAGGTCAATAATGCCAATGAATATGTATAAATAGTTGCATAACCCAAATCTTTGCATACTAATAATTACATTCAAATGATACATTACAACAGTGGTGTTAATGTAACTAACTTGAAATCTTTTCCCAACTATTCTGAAAATCAAGTCCTACCCTTACTTGGCGTCTATTTAGTATGCTAAGGATTTTCAACATTCACAATTTAGCTAGCAACTTCTGACCAGGATGTTAACAGCTATTGTTATACTCAATTTTTTTTTGAAACCAATTTTACTCCTCTCATCATTCACTTATTGTGTGCAACAACGAACCATTTCTATGTTTATTAGTTCATGATAGCAAGACTAGATTAATAATATCAAAACATAATTCTTCCTGACGACATATGCAATCGTAGCTATTTTGACTAGCATGTGATCATGTGATTAAAGGAAATCTCATGTTCCCATCTTTCATGAAAGGGGTGTTTCACATTAAACAAATTTTATTTAATGGCAGCTTTAATACCTCTAACATTTTTTATACAATATTGACCATATAATATAAGTCGTTTAGCATAGCTACTATTTTAGTGTCACTTACCTTTGCTTAAACCATTTTACTAAAGTTGCGGAAAATCTTGTAGAGTGTCAAGGCAATACGACGACTCCTAAATGGTCAACTTATTAAGTTCTCTTTAACCACTCCCTTGCTATCTTCAAAGGATGTCTACCTAAGCCCTCTAGACCTAAGTGACTACATTATATATCCAACATAACTTGATACTCTAGTCTTAATAAATGTATAGACCATCTCAAATATTCTATAACTAAATTTCTTAGAATGATCATTCTTAAAATGATATAGTTACTATATTCAGGTACCTTAATAGAAACTTTCCAAAACTTTTATATAGTAAATTCTCACATATCCAATTATCGAAGCTATGTTTTTCTGAAAATCAATATAATTAATCAAATGTTATCCTCCTGGTGACCTTCCATAGTAAGCCAGGAATCATACAGACTCCAAATGTTACTTTTCCACTAAGGATTCCACCAAACCCCATGTGATGCTGCTTCTTGAAATCCTGCGCACCTACTCATAAATTCTTGCCCAAAGTAAGTTGCATCATACTCTCATAAAGTAAACTATATGATGACCAATTCCTATTTGTATGTAACAGAATATACCTATGTATCATATCAATGCTTCTACTCCCTCTTCAAATATCCTTTCTTGATATGTTAATATTATACACTTAATCTTACTAAAACAATTTCAATTGGTACTTTACTCATTAATGTGTATGTAAATCAACATAAGTACATTTTGCATAGATATGTTGCATGAGGCCTAATATTGTCTTCACTTTCCCATTCACTAATCAAACTTATAACCTTTCATGTATTTCGGTTCATGCTACTAACTTCATGCATTGCACATAATCATGAGAACACCTGTGCAAACCAGTTCAATGATCTCAACATTAAAGAATTTTTCTTTTTATAACGTGTGTACAGATAAGTAAATATAAGATCTCATATTCAAATCATATAGTTCACAACATACCTATATGTCAATGAGTCCATTAGGTCCGAGCATCATAAACTTTGCTCTGATACCATATGTAGTATCCCTCTTAGCCCCTGATGCCAATATGTGCAGAAAAAAGAGGGTAAAGTTTTTGTTTCGTTATTACTACAAAGGGGTCCAACTTGTTAGCGACAAACTTTACAAGAAATTTCACATCAAATATGTCAAAAACCATATGCATTGTAAAACAAATTCCTTTTAATGTAATTCACAACATGTGATCATCATAGTGCCCTCAAAATGACTTACTATGCATACCATAAAATAGTAAGTTAATAGTAACGTTTTTTATTATCCTTTTACACTATTACCTTCCATTTGCACTACAGGATCTCATGTACACAAATTACGATGAAGAAAGTAAAACATTCAGACACATCACACAGAGACACCAATACTCGAGCGAATATAAACATCATGAGGCACAACATGAAAAGACGTCGAACTACATGGTTCACCCCAAAATCGGGGTTATGTCCACGAAACAGTCGCATCATGCAACATTTATTCTCATAAAAAGTTACAATATGCACACCATGCTTTCTTTTCCTTTCTCATGAACTCCCTCTCTAGGAGTAAATCCTTAGTCTCTACTAACAAAAACAAAGGTCATTGTGAATCGTCGGGTAACAATAATTCTCATCATAAGATCAAGACTAAATATCTTTTACTTAATCCTTCTTAAGCAGTCATTAACCTGTCCATGATATATCTTTACATTTTCCTATTAATATAGAAGAAGGAGAAGGTTGATAACTAAGCACAACGAGGTTTAATAATCCAACACAAACAACCACGAGTATTAGGGATGATAATTTAAGTCACGAGAATCTCTGGGCTATCCTTGTAAAGATTTCTATTTTGAAAACTGAATAGATCATGTATAAGAGCTTTTCCAACACAGTAGCACACTTTCTCATATTTTATGAGCTGTATTTCCAAGATGCCAATGAATGAGCAATACTGCTCGAGTTCAAATGCAAAGACATGAATAACATTGGACAGATAAAATCCATAAAATCACAAACAAAACAAGTGAACATCAATAATATATTATTAATCGATAATCGTGCTCATGCCCATCAGTTTTATAGACAACAGGGAGGTTATGGTTTCCTATAAGAAAATCATATGCACCATCCCAAATGCAGAGACATAAGTAAAAATGACTGAACATCAATATATACCAATAATTGATAATCGGGCTCATGCCCATCATATTTTTAATAGAAAACAGATTGTTACGGTCGAGTATGAAATTGTAAGCATAGCTTCAAACCAACTATGACCTAAATCATGCTGATGCCCATCATATTTATTTAATAGACAACAAAGCCGTTATGGTCTCCTATCTAAAAAAATCTTATGCACAGTCCCAAATGTAGAGACACAAATAAAAACGACTGAACATCAATATATACCAATATTTCATAATCGTGCTCATGCCCTTCATATTTGTTTAACGACAATAGAGTGTTATGGTCTCCCATATAAAAAAAAATCGTATGCATAGTCCCAAATTCAAAGACATAAATAACATTGCACAAGTAAAGAAAACCATAAGATCTCAACCCAATGACTGAACAACAATGTATACCAATAATTGATAATCCCATAACAAAAGAAATCAACGAAAGGAAATGTTCCATCACACACATATCTCAAAAAATAGGGAGATTAACTCGAAAGCAATCTATCAATTCATAAAAAGTCGATGTGAAGGAGTGGCCACCCATCATTCATCTTAACGCGAATATAAGATGAATCTAAACTCAATTAAATCCTATATATATATATATATATATATATATATATATATATACACCTCAGGTTTGAGTGTGAGTCCCCTTAATTCATTTATCAAACAACCAGAGTTAAAACAGTTATATTATGAGATAACACACATAAGCTTACCTTCAGCGCAGGCTTGCATATAGAGATCTTAGGGTTGTACCACAAGACTCCTAGGTACTTTGAAGGATGCCTACACAAGGGAACATCCCTCCCCAAAATTCCCAGTGCTAACTCACAAGGAGATCAATAGAATGTTTTAAAAAAATGAGGGCATTAACAGCTAACAACCTTCCTTTATCTAGACATTAGTGTTTTCTACAAGGACCAGAACCCCAAAATGACATGGGTCGTGCTATGGAGCAGAGACATGAGTATTTTTGTCACAGCGTTTTGGTGCAGGTAGCCATTCCCCTCACTACGTTGTTATCTGACCTAAGTGCATACCTTTCGCACTTACATGGCAGCATCCGGCACAACCATCCCGGTGTTCGTTTTTCCCAAAAATCATCCCTTTTATCCCGTAGTTAACAGACTAGTGAGTCTTCCCTTCCTTTCAATTTTTTTTCCCTTCTCTTTCATCATAACTTAAAGCCACCCTTATATAAAGGTAAAAATCCTAGCGGTACTTTTTATAGCCATCATTATTTGCCTCCCATCCATGTCTATGAATCAGGCAATTATAATAACTGTTGAACGTTAGTAGTCAAAAAATTCAAGGATTTCAACATACTAAATGGCTGTGAATTAGGGTAATCTTTTATAAATGGCTGAAAATCAGAAATCAGGGAATGAGTTAATGCTGTTCAACATCGCCAAGTAATTAGCTGGCATAGCGTCCCCTTAGATAATCCATTCTAGCCAGCCATCAATAATGCCTCCACTATTTAAATGCTATAATCCAGGGAAGCTCAATTAGCGTTGATAATTTTCCTCAACTAATCAAGGCATACTGATATAAGGAATTTCAACTACGACATGATGAATTGTTTATATGACCATTCACACGCCATGCAAGGTTGTACCTCATGTTTTTTTCCATTATCTTATTTTCAATAAGATTATGATCACATGTCTATTATTAATATTTCATTTCATTGATGCCATTATTTCTTATGTTATCAACGAACTATTTTGCAACGCTTGCAAAAATGAAATGGTGAGTTGTTTTTCTTTTACGTTTTCCTCATATATGAAATTCTTCTCATCACTAGTTATTGATGATAATATACTTATGTTTATAGAATTTATTTTTCTATAACTTCCACTAATAGCCTTATATAGCAGGAATTAGTTTCACTATAGGTGCTATAATATTGTATGTATGCTCTACATACAATATATGTACTTACGTGGTTTGCTTCACCATGTATTACATGTTCTACATACAATATATATCACAAATATATATATCTCTCCAACATATATATACTATTCTCCAATATTAAATATATATGGTTCCACATATAGTACATACATGTTTGAGGCTTGTATTTATATGTAACAAAATATATATATCTATATATGTCCCTAATTATATATATACTATTCTCCATTAATATATATATATATATATATATATATATATATATATATAATGTTCCATTATTATATGTATGTTCTACATATAATGTATGTACGTAGGAGGTTTGCATTACCATGTAATGCTGTAGCATTATATGTTCAATATACAATATATATCACAAATATATATATGCCTCCAATATATATATAATTCTCCATTATTATGTATATAGGGTTCCACTATTACATGTATGAGGTTTGTTTCACCATGTACCTTTCCATGATTATATGTAACTTTATATGTTCTACATATAATATATTTCTATATACGTATTCCATTTGTTTCACCATGTGATGTCCCATGATTATAGGTAACATAACATGTTCTACAAATAATACATATCTCAAATGTATTATCTCCTTCATACATATAATGTTCTTCATTGTTATAATAATGTTGGAATGTCTCATGTGCCCTTGATTTACATGCGTTGGGAGTAACCTCATTGTGGTGAGAGTTTTCTATTCCTCATGGACGCATTTATGATTCATTTCTATTTTTATGAGTCGTAGTCGCTCTTAGGTCTTCAAGGTGGGAGGGGGATGTTACATCCTTTCCCCCTAGAATTAACACCATCCTCGGTGTTACTTGTTCATCATCCCTGACCTTGATGGCCCTCTTTGCCTATTTTCACATTTTGGTGAGAGAAATCCAATTCTGCTCCTTAACCTCTTCTCCGCTAGACCTACCAAGACTATCGACAAAACTTACAGACTTTAATATTTATAAGAATGAGGCCTACATTATGTTGCCAACTTGAAGCACTACATAGATTTGCATCCTATCGACAACAATGTATAACCAATAATTCAACATAATTTAGTTTCATCTTTCCTTTGCTCACGCAACAATCGCTTGCCTAACACCATTGTGCTCCTACAACACTCAAATTTTTTCTTGTTTGTATTCGGTATAAATTTAACCTTTACTATTTGTAACGCACCCTCCTTTGCGGATTAGCATGACTTTGATGTCATTGTCCTGATTTGTGAATCAGCCACATGGTCAGTCAAAGCATTCATGGACAACCCAAAATTTCAATAATTAATTATCAGTATTTCATAATTTGCAGCAATTTTAAATCATCAAGCACGAGTTATATAACCATGTAGATCATCTAGAAAACAAAAATACTCCTTATTCTACCACTTACAGACGCAGGAGAATTTTATACACCGTAATGCACGTCGATTGCATCAATGGTCACAATCTTGATGAAACTTACAATGTCAGTATATATTCATCCATGGTTAATCCTTGGTTTATGAAAACTCAAAATTCATCAATAAGTAATACATTAACCGTACTTACCCTTATTAATTAAGGTATTGAATTACGAACAGCCAATTCCAGCTGATAGTATCCCTAGCATATCCTGCAATATTAGCATAACACATTTTACAACATTCATCAATTATTCTCAACATCTATATCTTCAGACATCCTTACTTGTCTATGTTTGGGTATTTGTTGGTGAAGGGATATTCCAAATTTATTCCATATTCATGAATGGCGATGCTAGGGACACGAACCTTCCAATATCATTAGTAGCTCAAAGTAAAACATAATTTCATGTCTCGGCTACTTACGTCCTATCGTACAACTTTTCATCTCATCCAAATGCGAGCCTTTTCATAGGTGCACTCTTTCTACACAACCAGTAGCATTAGGTACAACACACCATGCTTTTTACCTTACCTAAACTGTAGGCCAAGTCCATAACTTGTCTGGTTCCCTTTTGAAGAAATTATGTAATGAATGAAAAAGGTCAATAATGCCAATGAATATGTATAAATACCTGCATAACCCAAATCTTTGCATACTAATAATTACATTCAAAGGATACATTAAAACAGTGGTGTTAATGTAACTAACTTGAATTCCTTTCCCAGCTATTCTGAAAATCAAGTCCTACCCTTACCTAGCATCTATTTAGTATGCCAAGGATTTTCAATATTCACAAGTTAGCCAGCAACTTTTGACCAGGATGTTAGCAGCTATTGTTATACTCAATTTTTTTTTGAAACCAAATTTACTCCTCTCATTATTCACTTATTGTGTGCACCAACGAACCATTTCTATGTTTATTAGTTCATGATAGCGAGACAAGATTAATAATATCAAAACATAATTCTTCCTTACGACATATGCAATAGTAACTATTTTGACTAGCATGTGATCATGTGATTAAAGGAAATCTCATGTTCTCTTCTTTCATGAAAGGGGTGTTTCACATTAAACAAATTTTATTTAATGGCAGCTTTAATACCTCTAACACTTTTGATACAATTTGTATTTGTACAATCTTGACCATATAATATAAGCCGTTTAGCATAGCTACTATTTTAGTGTCACTCACCTTTGCTTAAACCATTTTACTAAAGTTGCGGCAAATCTTGTAGAGTGTCAAGGAAATACGACAACTCCTAAATTGTCAACTTATTAAGTTCTCTTTAACCACTCCCTTGATATCTTCAAGGGATGTCTACCTAAGCCCTCTAGACCTAAGTGACTACATTATTTATCCAACATAACTTCATACTCAAGTCTTAATGCATGTATAGACCATCTCGAATATTCTATAACTAAATTGCTTAGACTAATCATTCTTAAAATCATATAGTTACTATATTCAGGTACCTTAATAGAAACTTTCCAAAACTTTTATAAAGTAAAATCTAACATATCCAATTATCGAAGCTATGTTTCTCGAAAATTCAATATAATTAATCAAATGTTATCGTCCTGGTGACCTTCCATAATAAACCAGGAATCATGCAGACTCGAAATGTTACTTTTCCACTAAGGATTCCACCAAACCCCATGTGATGCTGCTTCTTGAAATCCTGCGCACCCGCTCACAAATTCTTGCCCAAAATAAGTTGCGTCATACTCTCATAAAATAAACTATATGATGACCAATTCCTATTTGTATGTAACTGAATATACCTGTGTATCATATCAATGCTTTTACTCCCTCTTCAAATATCCTTTCTTGATGTGTTAATATTATACACTTAATCTTACTAAAACAATTTCAACTCGTACTTTACTCACTAATATGTATGTAAATCAACATAAGTACAGTTTGCATAGATATGTTGCATCATACCTAATACTGTCTTCACTTTCCCATTCACCAATCAAACTTATTACCTTTCCTGTATTTCAGTTCATGCAATTAACTTCATGCATTGCACATAATCATGAGAACACCTGTGCAAACCAGTTCAACGATCTCAACATTAAACAATTTTTCTTTCTATAATGTGTGTACAGATAAGTAAATATAAGATATCATATTCAAATCATATAGATCACAAGATACTTGTATGTCAATGAGTCCATTAGGTCCGAGCATCGTAAACCTTGCTTTGATGCCATATGTAGTGTCCCTCTTAGCCGTTGATTCAAATATGTGCGGAAAAAAGAGGGTAAAGTTTTCGTTTCGTTATTACTACAAAGGGGTCCAACTTGTTAGCGACAAACTTTACAATAAATTTCACATCAAATATGTCAAAAACCATGTGCATTGTAAACCAAATTCCTTTTAATGTAATTCACAACATGTCATCATCATAGTGCCCTGAAAATGACTTACTATGCATACCATAAAATAGTAAGTTAATAGTAACGTTTTTTATTATCTTTTTACAGTATTACCTTCCATTTGCACTATAGGATCGCATGTACAGAAATTACGATGAAGAAAATAAAACATTCAGACACATCACACAAAGACACCAATACTCGAGCAAATATAAACATCATGAGGCGCAACATGAAAAGACACCGAAGTATGTGGTTCACCCCAAACTCGGGGTTACGTCCACCAAATGGTCACATCATGTGATATTTATTCTCAAAAAAAGTTACAATATGCACACCATGCTTTCTTTTCCTTTCTCATGGACTCCCTCGCTAGGAGTATATCCTTAGTCTCTACTAACAAAAACAGAGGTCCTTGTGAATCGTCAGGTAACAATCATTCTCATCATAAACTCAAGACTAAACCTCTTTTACTTAATCCTTCTTAAGCAGTCATTAACTTGTCTATGATAGATCTTTACCTTTGCCTCTTAATACATAAGAAGGAGAAGGTTGATAACTAAGCACAATGAGGGTTAATAATTCAGCACAAACAACCACTAGTATTAGGGATGATAATTTAAGTCACGAAAACCTCTGGGCTACCCTTTTAAAGATTTCTATTTTGAAAACCAAATGGATCATGTATAAGAGCTTTTCCAACATAGTAGCACACTTGCTCATATTTTATGAGCTGGATTTCCAAGATTCCAACGAATGAGCAGTAGTGCTCGAGTTCAAATGCAAATACATGAATAACATTGGACACACAAAATCCATAAAATCACAAACAAAACAACTGAACATCAATAATATATTATTAATTGATAATCGTGCTCATGCCCATCCATTTTATAGACAACAGGGCGGTTATGGTTTCCTATAAGAAAATTGTATGCACCATCCCAAATGCAGAGGCATAAATAAAAATGACTGAAAATCAATATATATCAATAACCGATAATCAGGCTCATGCCCATCATATTTTTAATAGACAACAGAGCGTTACGGTGAAGTATGAAATCGTAAGCATAGCTTCAAACCAACTACGACCTAGATCGTGCTCATGTCCATTAGATTTATTTAATACACAACAGAGTCATTATGGTCTCCTATATAAAAAATATCTTATGCACAGTCCCAAATGGAGAGACACAAATAAAAATGACTGAACATCAATATATACCAATATTTGATAATCGTGCTCATGCCCTTCAGATTTGTTTAGCAGACAATAGAGCGTTATGGTCTCCCATATAAAAAAAAAATTGTATGCTCAGTCCCAAATTCAAAGACATAAGTAACATTGCACAAGTAAATAAAACCATAAGATCTCAACCCAACGACTGAACAACAATATATACTGATAATTGATAATCCCAAAACAAAAGAAATCAACGAAAGGAAATGTTCCCTCACACACATATCTCAACAAATAGGGAGATTAACTCAAAAGAAATCCATCAATTTGTAAAAAGCCCATGCAAAGGAGTGGCCACCCATCCTTCATCTAGACATGAATATAAGCTGAATTGAAACACAGTTAAATCCTATATATATATATATATATCTACCTCAGGTTTGAGTGTGAGTCCCCTTAATTCATTTAGCAAACAACCAGAGTTAAAATAGTTATATTATGAGATAACACACATAAGCTTACCTCCAGCGCAAGTTTGAATACAAAGATGTCATGGTTGTACCACTAGACTCCTATGTACTCCGAACGACACCTACACAAGGGAACATCCCTGCACAAAATTCCTAGCACTAACTCACAAGGAGATCAATAGAATGTTTTAAGAAAATTACTGCATTAACAGCTAACATCCTTCCTTTACCCGGACATTAGTGCTGTCTACAAGGCCCAGAACCCCAAAATGACATGAGTTGTGCTATGGAGCAGAGACATGAGTATTTTTTTCACTGCGTTTTGGTACAGGCAGCCATTCCCCTCCTTGTGTTGTTCTCTGACCTAAGTGCATACTTTTCACACTTACATGGCAGCATCTGGCACAACCATCCCAGTGTCCATTTTTCCCAAAAATCATCCCTCTTATCCCATAGTTAACAGACTAGCGAGTATTCCCTTCCTTTCAATTTTTTTTCCCATATCTTTCCCAACGACTCAAAGCCACCCTTATATAAAGTTAAAAATCCCAGTGGTACCTTTTATAGCCATCATGATTTTTCTCCCATCCATGGCTATGAATCAGGCAATTATAATAACTGCTGGACGTTAGTAGTCAAAAAATTCAGGGATTTTAGCATACTAAATGTATGGGAATCCGGGTAATCTTTTATAAATGGCTGAAAATCAGAAATTAGGGAATGAGTTAATGGTATTCAACATCTCCCAGTAATTAGCTGGTATAGCGTCCCCTTAGATAATCGATTCCAGCCAGCCATCAAGAATGCCTCCACTATTTAAATGATATAATCCAGGGAAGCTCAATTAGCGTTGATAATTTTCCTCCACCAATCAAGGCATAGTGATATAAGGAATTTCAACTATGGCATGATGTATTGTTCATATGACCATTCACACGCCATGCGAGGTTGTACCTCATGTTTTTTTTCCATTATCTTATTTTCATTAAGATTATGATTGCATCTCTATTATTAATATTGCATTTCATTGATGCCACTATTTCTTATGTTATCGACGAACTATTTTGCAATGATTATAAAAATGAAATGGTGAGTTGTTTTTCTTTGACATTTTTTGCATATATGAAATTCCTCTCGTCACCGCACAACTACATTTTGACAAAAAATCCAACGGCCATATTGTTGGCTTTTCGACACTTCCCTCTCGCATGTACGACACTATGATTTTTTGTAAGCGTCAGTGTATTTTCATTGGTTATCCAACATCTTTCCAATCCATCGGTAAAGTGACAACTCAATTTACCATCAGTTAAATGTAAATCATCGGTTATCCAACATCTAATTCATATTAAACTTTAAACATGCGTCTCTTAACCGATGGCTATCCGACGGATTATGAAAATTTAAACGTCGGTTAAGAGACGGTATTGAATTTAAAAGAAAAAAATCGCCTACAGGGCATTGCTTAACCGACGGCTAGCCGATGGATTATGAAAACTTAAACATCGGTTAAGAGACAGTATTGAATTTTTTTTTTAAAAAAATCTCCTACAGGCTGTCGCTTAAGTGACGACTATCTGAAGGATTATGAAAACTGAACCGTCAGTTAAGCGACGGTATTGAATTTTTTTTTTTTTTAAATCACCTACAGGCCGTCACTTAACCGACGGCTAAAAGTATTTTTTAAAAAAAATACAAATGCCAGATTACTGGAGACACACCTTGGTGTTTGTATAGATTGTGAAATTACTAGAGAAGATTTCCTAAATATCAATGATTTTAATCGAGTACTTTTTTAATTTAAGAAGCTATGTTATAAAAGTTTTGAAATGATATGGAGAGAAAAATATTTCTACAGGTAAAAGAGTAGATCTTGTGTATATTGAAAAAAAAACTCAATAATTAAAATACACAGCCGAGCTGCTAAGGTGGATCTTTCCATGGATGACAAGACAAATTGACTTGACTAGATTTTTAGAGAGTGGGTTTTTATGGTTTTGATTTCGTATTTCTCATCCATCTCACCTTATTCATGTTGAAGTCCTTCTCTATAATATTTTTCTATATTTTTTTTTCACCTAAATTCATCATCCTGTTGTTGCTTCCCTTTATCGATTTATTCTTTCATGGTGTGCACATTTTCAGCATCCATCACATCTTATTAATGCTAACATAGTTCTTTGTAAGGAATTGTTGTGTTCTCTTCAGCTGACCAAGGAAAGATCAGATGCGAAAGTTCAGTCAACGACAGCTTTGATTACAAAGATTTTGAAACTTCTTGTGAGCCTCACAAAAGCAACAACTTTTGCTGTATCAAGTAACTAGTTACTGGGAAATATTAGTGAAGTCGCTAGTCTTTTTCCTGGCTTGTTCAAACTAAGGTTTGAAACTGTCAATCGTGATCATGTGGATGTGGAGAACAATCTAGATCATCAATTGTCACTTATATTGGAAAATTTCTTTCAGTTTGTTCATGACATGGTTTTGGATGATACCATTTTTGATAACATACGCACATTTGTTCTTGCTTCTCTATTGGACATCTTGGATGGAAGAATGTGGAGGTATGAGAGACGTAATATAGTTCAGAAGCTTTCTTTGGTTTACAAGCCTGAGGTTAGTATTAATATTTTGGAATTTGCTCGGGATACTAGATCACAAAACTGTAATTAACTTCATTGGAAACAAACAAGTCAGGGAGATCATGAAGGAGATGGGGTTGTAGACTTAACTTCTATTGCTTTGTCCTGTAACCTTCGCTTAGAGCATTTTTCCTTAACTGTTCAGCGCAACAAGGAGAATCAACTAAATGTTATATTTCCACAGGCAGGTCACTGGATAGAGGATCTAATAGCTATCGCAAGTTTTTTGCATGCACAAGGTTTAAAAACAAGGCCCAAGGGGGAAAATTCATGGCCAACTGCTAGCAAGGATGGGGTTATGAGTAAATGATGCAGAATATGCAAGTGGGCATGAAGATGATTCTCTCTTTGGAGATATGTTTTTAGAGGCTAGCAAGCAAGTAGTCATCTCTGATGGACATGGACAGCCCTGCTCTGCAAATGATATTGTTTCTGACTCCAATAATATTCCTTTACAAGGAGCTGTTGAAGTGCTTAGTTTTATTAAAGAGTGAATTTTTTCTCCAGATTGGCATTCTTCTATTTACAAACAAGACTGTCACCAAATTAATGAAGAACATGTCAGTGCTCTTTTACGAATGCTACAGCCACAGATTTCAGTTGATGAAATAATGGAGGGGGCTGGTGTTTCAGATATGTCCTATGAAAAACACTTCCTTGAACATTTTCACAAAGCATGCTTTAACCTGTTACATGAACTTGTTATGAGGCCTGCCTTATCCATCGAACTTGAAGAACACCTAGTAAATCAAGTTCTGAAGGTAGAGGATGGGATGTTTTCTTATACTGATGATGCTCTTATTCTTGTAGCTCGCATTCTTATTATAAGGACATCCACAGGGTCCAGTTTGGGAGATGACTCCTTAAGACTCAAAATCTGCAAAGGCTACGCTGGTTTTATTGTTGAGAAAGTGAAAACTACATTTTAGGGTGCCTAAATATCCAAGAAGTTTGTGCAAGTCTTCCATCCCTATTTCATTTGGAAGTTCTTCTCATGGATTTTCATTCTTCAAATGCATTTGAAAAAATCAAAATGGCAGAGAATATTTTTTCTACCCACAGCAATGTAAGTTGTCCTCCAGTGGAACTTAACAACACACAATTGGTTTGCTGGTCTTTGCTAATTTCAAGACTGATGTTGATTCTTCGGCACATGATTCTCCACTCTACAACCTTCCCATATTGGTTGATGTTCAATATAAGAAATAAGTTAATACAGATTACACAAGGAGGAACTTTTCAGCTTCCCACAGGAACAGGATATTTAGAATCATGGGTATATCATGTGGTACAAAGTGTTATAAATGTGAATGAGGGAGTCACAGAAGAGCATGGAATGGCTGATCTCTTTCAGCAACTGATTGACGTTAGTGGGGTTCATAACTAGGGTATTGTAGAACACAAAGTTCTTCAATATCTCAGTTTAAATTGGTCTGATCTCTATTCTGTTGTTTGTCGCATTTTGGAAGTGTGGCAGAATAGGGAAGCTTCCCAAGTGCATGAGCTTATACTTGAAAGATATTGTTTTTTACTTGGCTAGATCACTCTATCAGATATTGATGTTAAGGAAGATGGTGCTTTGCCATGGAGTCCTGAATTGGGCAAAGACAAGTTGCTTGAAATTGAATACTTCATAAGTTTTAGCAGAATTCTGCACCATAATGTTCATTTTGGCCATACAGGGGAGCTATCATAGCTGGAAAATATCATTCTAGATATACTCTCTCAGCTTCAAACATTATACAAAGAGCATAGTGTGAAGGAAAGGGGTTGGTTATTCTTAAGGCATAGTGCATGGCTGTCTTTAATTTTATCATTGCTCCAGAGAAAGATCCTAGTTTCAAGAGAGGACACATTTTGGATAGAGAAGACATCTTAAGATAATTCATTACTCAAACTTTGTGAGCAGTTAGTTTTTTGTGTATTGAAGGATGGGAAATCAAGTGTTTTGCTGAAAATATTGACATCCCTTTTGAGCATGCATGTTGGGGCACTGCGAAAAGCTGTGCTTTTTGTTCTTGATGGAAAAGAATGCGAAGATGATGCATTGTTTTCACTAAATTTGCTGCTTCAAGCAGGTTATGACAAGTCAAAGCAGGAAGAGTTGTTGGGGAAGCTAGGACCTAGCTTTAATCTTATAGAGTCTGTACTTGGAACTCTGACAAAGTTTAGAGGAATTGTGAGCAAAGAAAACACAGGAAACCTGAACAAACTTTTTCTGAGCTCCTTGTTTCATGGTTTCCCATCACATGTTCATCCAGGGAGTGCAGCTGTGGTCTCTTCTACCCTCTCTGTTGAGGTATTTTTGTATACAATTGAGTAATTTTTCAGAGCAAGAGATGCATTAGAGGGAATTGAGGTTGATGCAGAAGTTTTCAATAGTTTGGTTGAGGTCATATTGACCATAAAGTTTGACAATCTATTTGAGGGTATACATGATAAATGTAGAATCCTGTTCAATAATTTAATTCCCTCTATAGAAGAGAGATGTATGTATAGTGATCTTTTTTTGCTGAAGAACATCGAAAGCTTGGTAAAAGAAATGAACTCAAGCAAGCAGGTTAACTTATCTATTAAAGAGCATCTACTTACAAGTGCAACTGATATGGTGGAATGCCTGAGAACGAATCCTAGTAAAGTCATTTTGCTTAAGTTTTATTTGGTGAACACTGAGGACTCATTGATGTTGAACCAATCCAACAAGTTCTAGGAATTTCTTGGAGACAATGGTAACTTTTTGCCTTTAATTGATGCTTTGGATGGATGCCATAATGAGTCAGTGAATACGAAGGTGCTACAGCTGTTTGTTAATCTTTTAACAGGTGATTCGAGTTATATTAGCTTGAAACACACCTTGCAAGAAAAGTTCTTATTGATGGATTCATCTTCTTTGGCTTCATGGATGGAAAAAATGCTACTAGGATATACTGCTCAATCAGCTGTAGGTAATTTTCCAACAGGAGTCTCTAATTCAGTAAGAGATTCAGCTATTGCTTTCATCAATGTTCTGGTGTCACCTTCATCTGATTCAAAATCAATAGAACTTTGGGATCACATTCTTGATGCATTGCTTGTGGGTCTAGAGAAGGAATTCCTGTCATTTGATGTTCCTACTATGAAAGGATACTTCAATTTTGTAGTTCAGTTGGAAAATGGTGAGTCCACAATAAAGCCTATTATCAAGAGGGCAATTGATATGGTGGTCAAGTTGTCTGCCGATGAAACCCATCTGGAGGGTTTGAAGTTTGTCTTGGGTTTTCTGGTTTCTGCACTGGGTTCATATGGTGCTAACAAGCATGTTTCTAAAAAATTAACAGAGAAGCCTTGGTCAAACACTAGTTCTAACAATGATTCTACTAGCTGTAAGTTGAAGCCTAGTGTTCCTAGAAAGAACTTGGAGGCTTTGGTTGATCCATTCAATCAGGGAGTCCATTCTAGTGCGATTGAGTGTGATGCCACATTAGCAGATGATGATGAGCATGATGGCACATTTGATGGAGAACTGGCTAGTATGGATAAAGAATATGATGATGAGAGTAACAATGAACGGTCCCTTGCATCAAAAGTTTGTACATTCACCACTAGTGGAAGCAAATTTATGGAACAACATTGGTACTTCTGCTACACTTGCGATCTAACTGTTTCTAAAGGGTGCTATTCTATTTGTGCCATGGTGTGCCATAGGGGTCACAGAGTTGTTTACTCTTGTTTAAGTCGTTTCTTTTGTGATTATGGAGCAGGAGGGGTAAGAGGGACAAGCTGCCTCTGCTTGAAGTCTCAAAAATATGTTTCTTCCAGCACTACATCATTGAGGGGGGCTAGAAGCGTTGATCCATTCTTGCCTCTCTTAGATGAGAGGGATCATCTTCAGCCATCTGACAGTGACTCTGATCTTGAGGATGAAGTTTGCATGGAGAATGAGAATACTTTCAAGTTATCTATCCCTAAAGAGGAAGAGGATGGGTTGCTATCACTTTTTATGGATATGGATATTGAAGGCCAAGTTTTGAGGTTATGTAGACAACTTCTTCCTGGTATTAACGAGGCTAGTCATTCAGTATTGTCAAAGGATGAGATGATAGTTTTGGGTGATGACAAGGTTTTATCCTACAATTCAGATCTTTTGCAATTAAGGAAGGCATATAAAAGTGGATCTCTGGACATGAAGATTAAAACAGAATATTCTAATGCAAGGGAACTTAAATCCCATCTTTCAAGTGGCTCTATCGTCAAATCTCTTCTTACTATAAATAGCGAAGGCAGGCTTGCAGCAGGAGAAGGTGACAAAGTAACAATCTTAGATGCGAGGCAACTTATTGGACAGCCAGCTGTTGCACCTGTGACAGCAGACAAGTCCAATGTGAAGCCTCTTTCTAAGAATTTAGTTCGATTTGAACTAGTTCATCTTGTTTTCAACTCTGCAAATGAGAACTATTTGGCTGTAGCTGGGTATGAGGAATGCCAAGTTCTCACTTTTAGTTCTCGAGATGAAATAACAGACCGTCTTGCAATTGAGCTTGCTTTGCAAGGTGCTTACATTCGACAAATATCCTAGCTTCCTGGTTCTCAGGTTCAACTCATGGTGGTGACCAACAAGTTTGTGAAGATTTATGACCTGTCCCAAGATAACATTAGCCCTTTGCATTATTTTACGTTATTGGAAGATTCAATTATTGATGCAGTATTAGTACCTATCTTACGTGGTTGGCTAGTTCTTTTTGTACTATCACAACATGGCATGTTGTATAGGCAACAAATAGAAGTAGAGGGTTATATTGGAGCTCAAGTTTTGGCAGAGACTATCCATCTCCATGGTAGAGATGTGTAGTCAAAAGGTATATCTTTGTGTTTCACATCAGCCTACAGATTACTTTTCCTCTCTTATCATGATGGTTCAACTTTGATTGGGCATTTGAATCTTGATGCGACATCTATTAGCAAAGTATCAAGTGTTCTTGAGGGTGATAAAGATGGTCAATTAAGGCCTGCTGGACTACATCACTGGAAGGAGTTGCTTGATGGTGGTGGTTTCTTTGTCTGCCTCTCTAGTTTGAAGTTGAACTCTCCACTTATTGTGTCTCTTGGTCCTGTGGAGCTATGTGCACAACTTATGCGATTGCCTGGAATTCCATCTTCTCAATGGGTTGGCATTTCATCTTGCAGGCCTCTCTCTAAGGACTAAAATAATGTTCTTTTTTTACATGATGGTGGTAGTTTGCAGATCTTCTCATTTGGAATGGGTAGTGGAACTCGAGGATTGGAATTACTAAGATATGATTGCAACATCAATTTAGAGCAGGTGAAAAAGCTAGGCCCTGGCGTCCTCAGTAATACAGCAAATGTTGGGATCAACCCAGAATTTCCACTAGGCTTCTTTGAAAAGACAAGTTGCATTACTACTGATATTAAGCTAGAAGGTGATGTTATTCACCATCCATGTACATTTTATAATGCTGCAAGGAATTTCACAAGGCCTGATCTCTATAAAATATATCCGAAAGCCTTAGGGAATCAGTCATGGCAGAGATGATTCACAAAGAGGATATAAAAATGATACCACAAGGAGGAAATCCTAAACAAATTTCAAGCTTAGCTAGTTCCCTATCACATTACCTAACATTTCATACAAGACTTTACTCAAGTCACTGACAATGAGGATTTAGTACATTTCAACTTAGATTGTGAGGATGGCCTCAAAGGAATTTGATAGGAAACTATGGGAAGAGTGAAGGAAATTAAGAATGGATTTATGACAGTCCATGACAATGATATGGGGGTCTTAAACAAGTTTTTGTGCAACTACTCATTGGAAAAACAACATAATGCCCTTTGCAACACCCCAAACAGAATTGCAAATTGATATTGTATTCAGCATATATGGCCAAAACTCTGAGACCTTTTGAGATTACAAATTGGAAAAATAAATTAATCCAATAATCTCCAAACAAATGTTCTAATATACTCCTTTTTAAAAATCTTTTATTATAAAATGTCAATAATCAATCTTATGTAGGAGCACGAAGGTCGCCCTTTCAACAATTGTACAAGTTACCAATTTTCCCATGTCACAATACTTAGCAAAGAGAGATGCAAAGAGGTATTCTAGATCGTGTTGAGGACAGTGGCATGAGAGAAAGCCATCCATTGGTTGTAGTGTGCTTTGTCCTCAAGGAATAAGATCTCAAAGAGGAGAACAAATGGTGGTGTGCAAATACTCATTGATGATTGGAAGGACAACATTTACATAATGGTCTTCGCAACACCCCGAACAAAATTGCAAATTGATATTGTATGCAGCATATATAGGAAAAACTCTGAGACCTTTTGAGATTAAAAAT